>JAKSZT010054382.1:2526904-2586006 GCA_026826555.1 Tolypeutes matacus | reverse complement strand
CCTTCCTTCCTTCCTTCCTTCCTTCCTTCCTTCCTTCCTTCCTTCCTTCCTTCCTAACTTCCTAACTTCCTAACTTCCTAACTTCCTAACTTCCTAACTTCCTAACTTCCTAACTTCCTTCCTTCTTCCCTCCCTCCCTCCCTTCTTTCTTCCTTCCTCCTTCTTCACTTCCTCCCTTCCTCCCTCCCTCCTTCTCTCCCTTCCTTCCCCTTCTATCTCTCTGCTTTTGTTCCCCTGGATAAAAATGTTGCAAGATTATGATTGCATCTATTCTTTCCCTCCCCTCCCCTCCCTTCTCCTCCCCTCCCCTCCCCTCCCTTTTTCTTCTATTATTTTCAATGCTGAATGATGGGGAAGGGTTTTAAATCAGTTTTGGTGACCTTCATACTACTTAGAACCCAGGGTGTGCTCCATTAAAAAGTCAAACACGCTCACCCTGAGTAGCTGGCAGGGCATCAGGCTCACAGCTGGAGGAGGAGCTTCTGGGTGCCTGGTGGCTCTGGCCCGCAGTGTGCACAGCAAGCCAGCGAGGAGCCACTGGGGAGGTGCCTCTGGCCGTGACAGTTTCTTCTGTGCAGTATTATACACCTAACCCGCAGATTAGAGGTGTACACAGTCACCAGGCTGCAGAGTGCTGAAAGACTCTCATCACGATTAAGGGGCAGCATGATGGGTCAGAAGGAAAACAGGTTTCTGAATCAGATAGACCGGAGTTGTTTAGCAGCTACTTCTATTATTTGCTGGCTTTGTGACCTTAAGTTGGTCTTTGAGCATCAGTTCCTTCATTTATAAAATAGGGGTTATTATACCTGGTTTTTAGAGGAGATTACAGGATATATATTTATCCTAAAATATATAGTTTCATTTATAGCACCTCAAGATATAAGATGTTACAATGGTTGTGTATCATAGAAAAGATATCAAGATACTTATCGATCCTTCAGTTGGAGACCTCCATTAATTCTAAGAGTCATTGCATCAGCTATCTGTTGCTGTGCAATGAAACACCCCAAAACTTAGTGCTTTAAAACAGAAGATTCTCTAATCAGGGCAGGACGCAGTAGGGATGGTTTGTCTCTGCACACACATGGCTGCATGTGGCAGGAGCTAGGCAGAGACAGAATGGCTTTTCCCCCATGTCTGGCTCTCCTGCTGGGATGACAGATGCCTTTCTCACCATGTAGTCTCCCTAACAGTGCAGCCTTATGTGGCTGAGGGCTCCAAGGAGCAAGGGAGGACACAGCCAGGCTTCTTGGATGCTAGACCTGGAGCTGGCATGGTGTCACTCCTGCCACATTCTGTGGGTCAGAGAACATCTCTGTCCAGTCCAGATCCAAGGGGAAGGGAAATAGTTCCTCTTATGTTGGCAGGAGGAGAAGCATGACTTGGTGGTCATCTTTTATCTACCAAAATCCTGACATAAAATGAATCAGCCTTTCCTAGCCCTGCCTTGGCCACCATCAGGGAGGCTGGCAAAGCTGAAGTTAGAAGAGAGAATTGCTTCCTCTTGCTGGAACAGAAACAGGTGCTGTTAACTGGCCCAGAGATATGCCTGGGCGATGGCAATGAGGCCAGGGAGCAAACATTCTCTCCTGAGCACTTTTCCAAAAGTGACAGCTTTACAACATTTTTCATGTAATATGTTAACATAGCAGTTGCTAGGGCTGTGGTGAAAAGAAGTCAGAGGAAGCAGTTTAAAAGCAGCTGGTAGTAAGGTACTCCCAAGGACTTTTTAAATATACGCCCCTCCCTAGCAAATACCAATGCCGTCACCTCTGCCTCTCCCTACTTGCCCAGACAGACACCAGGACTTTCTGATGTTAGAACGGGGCTGCACCTCTCACTGGGCCAGAACATTCTGGAAGCAGCCTCTTCTGGAAGCCTGCTTCTGCTGCTGCTGCTGTGAGGTCAACGCTGAGCTTGTGTGTGCGTGACATGTGTGGCATGTGCGTGTGTTTGCGAGTGTGTGACTGTGTGTAGGTGAGGTGTATCCATGTGTTTAGTGTCCGTGTGTGTACATGTATATTCACAAGAGGATGAGTTTGTGAGCATGTGTGAGTGTGTGAATGTGTGCCTGAGCGTGAGGGTATGTGTGAATGCGAGTGTGTGCTTGAGCAGTGGTGAGTGTGTGAGTAAGAGCAAAATCAGCCTGGGCAAGTGACAGAGAGCAGGTGGGCAAGCAGGTGACCTGGTGGGTGGGTTAGCAGGTGGATTAGCAGGTGGGCTAGCAGGTGGGGTAGTAGGCAGACTAGCAGGCATGCTAGCAGATGGACTAGCAGGTGGTCTAGCAGGTGGGCTAGCAGGTGGATTAGCAGGTGGGCTAGCAGGTAGGCTAGCAGGTGGATTAGCAGGTGGACTAGCAGGTGGGCTAGTAGGCGGGCTAGCAGGTGGGCTAGTAGGCGGGCTAGCAGCTGGGCTAGCAGGTGGACTAGCAGGTGGGCTAGTAGGTGGGCTAGTAGGCGGGCTAGTAGGCGGACTAGCAGGTAGACTAGCAGGTAGGCTAGCAGGTGGGCTAGGAGCAGAGAACAGGTGGGCTAGCAGGTGGGCTAGAAAGTAGGCTAGCAGATGGGCTACTGGGCTCTGCTGCTACCTGGAGTAGCACCTCACTCCACTGCCTGCAGCTCCCCTGCCCATCGCCGGTGGTGACACATCAGAGCCACTGTGTGATTGAAATAAACCGTAAGCTTCCTGCCAGCCCAGAGCTGACCAGTCTGGAGAGAATGAGGCAGTGGTGAGGGGTTGGGATGGGGGTCTAAGGTCCAGTCCTGGAAATGCCACAGGCAGCGCCCTGGGAGCTCAGGCTGCTCTCCGCATCCTTGAATTGGGGACCTTGTGCACCGTAAATGGGCATCTTCATTTCCGGGCTTTTCCAGGGTGGCCCCTGCAATCCCAGCAGACCCCTCTTGTGATCCTCCCAGTCTCAGACATAACAGCTACATCCTCTAGTTTTTAAACAGCCAAACCTCCAAGGGTTTAGGAGCTGGAGAGAGGAAAGGGACAATATTAATATTTAAATCAATATTTCACTAGCACAAAGAGATTTTGTCTTGGTGGCTGGGAAAATGATATTTTTATTTTGTAGAAAAATCATTCTGTTAATTTCTCCTCCTCTCTTTTCTGCTTTTCAGTTCTCTATGAGTTTGCTTTAAGGGTGGGGTGCCTGGTGGATTCTCACTGAAGGAAATACAACACAATTTCAAATCCATGTCTTTCTGCAGTACTGGGATGTTTTGGAGGGGAGGTACTTTCACGAGTGGCTTGTTAATTAATAGTTATCGTTATTTACCGAGTAGGTACCTTGTGCTGAGCACTCCTCTAAATGTCGTATTAGTCTTTGCATCAAGGCCATGAGATAAGTCGCATTAGGGATGCAGCCTTATCCCCCATGCTCCTGTTCTCTTTCTTCACCTCAGACACGTTCACCACTCACCTCTGAAGGTGTTGTTAATTAAGGTCAAACTGAGTCACAGTGGGTCTTAATCTAGTAACTGCTTTTACACCGAGGAAATGACACAGCCAGGAGACAGGTGGAGAGAGAAAGCACCATGCATCGGAGGAGAACAAAGCATACGGGATGCAGATAGAGATTTGTTGAGAGGAAAACACGTTGTTCTTAGATGCTTTCATAACTGAAAAAAAAAAAAAAGATGGAAAAGAAATGAACTAGGTATTCAATTCAAGAAACTAGAAAAGGACATCAAACTATGCTAAAAAAAAAAAAAAAAAAAGGAGGGGATAAACATTTATGATGTAGAAAAGAAAAATTAAATAGAGGATCAATAAAACTGAAAGCTAGTTCCTAAAAAGAGAAATAAGATAGACAAGCTATGGGTAAGCTGGGATATAGGTGTGGGTGGGGGCAGAAAAAAAGAGAGAATGGTGTTAGATGGGGCTCTAACTAAAGTATAGAAATATATTTTGAAAAGTACAAGAATGGGGAGTGGCTGTGGCTCAAGAGATTGAGTGCCTGCCTCCCACTTGGGAGGTCCCAGGTTCAATCTCTGGTCCCAGCACCTCAGGAAAAAAAAAAAGTACGAGAATGTAAAAAGATGAAACAAATAAAAATAAATAAAAAATATAAAACAAACAAAAAAAAGAGTATGAGAAATTTATGAGCAACTTCACTGATGTGCATTTTAATAGCTACAGAGAATGGATGGTTTTCTTTCAAAATATACATTTCTAAATTTGATCCAAGAAGAAACAGAAAACTTGGAAAGACCAACTGCATAGGATAAATCAGGAAGTTTATAAAAGACGATTTAAAAAGGCACCAGGCTCAGCTGGTTTTACCCCTGAACCATTTCTACATTTCAAAGAAACGTGAAATGTTTCTATGTTAGTGAAATGTCCAGGTAATAGGCGCGAAAGCTTTCTCTCATCAGTTGAACAAAACTCTTGCACAGAGCTTGCACTGGCCTTAGTTTCCAGGGCTGCACTAAGTACCATGAGTAGGGTGGTTGAAGACAGCGGCTCTGCCGCTGGAACCGCTCCTCTGTCTGCTCCCCTCTCCTGGCTTTGGTGGCGGCTTGCTGGCCATCCACGGCACCCTCTGCCTCAGTCGTCATGTGCGCTGTCTGTCTGTGTGTCTGTCTGGGCCCAGATTCCCCCTTCATGTGAGGGCACCAGTCTATGGGCCAAGGCCCCATCCTACTCCAGCACGACCTCATTTCTGCTTGCCTCATCTGGTCCGTAAGGACCTATTTCCAAACCTTCATGTTCAGAGGTGCTGGGGGACACACTTCAGTCCGTAACAGTGCTGAACCCTGAAAAAGAACATCAAAAAGAAAACGGTAAGCCTGAATCATTTCTGCATATGAGCTGTAAAAATTTCACATACAGTACTGAATTATAAATTAGTTCTAGTAATACCTTAAGAGAAGAGTACATCAAGACTAAGTAGGATTTCTTTTCATCACTGCAAGGATGACTCAATACTAAGAAATCTATTAAAATAATCTGTTGCATCCACAAATTGTGATTCTATTCCTAGTTGCCAAAAAAGTTTAATATGATTTTGAATAGCCAGTCCTAAAGAAATGTTCAAAACAAAACAAAAACCTAAGACAGGATAAGGACTACTTGTAAAATTCGAGAATAATCCCTATAAGTGCACTCATAAGGTGTGCACGCCTGCTCTCTTTTTCTCTCTGGTTATTTTTCTCTATGGTTTAGGTGGCCTTTATATGCTGGTGAATCACACATACAATCTCCAGGTCTGACTTCTCTCTAGATCAGATTGATATTTTCACATATGCCTTATAAACTCTGCATGGCCACAAGGGACCTCCCGAGTCCCTGCTCCTCCCCTAAGCAGACTGGTTCACTGGTGTCTCCTCTCAGTAAAAGGAACCATGTGGACACAGCTGCTCCGACTGTTAATTCACTCAATTAGCTAATCCTGTCTTCAAATGAACCTTAAATCTGTACTGCAGATTGGGGGATGGGTGAGAGGCAATTAACTGGAAAAACCACATATTTCCCTGGTACAACTTGTTACACGGCTTGTGCATAACTTCTGTAATTTAAAAATCTAATAAAGCAAAATGTATACGAAGGGGAAAAAAATCACTTTGACACCGAGTCATGAAAAGTGCTCCTCATTGCCTTTTGGCGCCACATCTCTGAGCAAGCTTCCTGGCCGGAATAATAAATCATGTTTGGAAAGCACAGAAGCAGAGGAAAGGCACCATGGAAATGGGAAGTGACACATGGCTTGGAAGCTCTCTGAATCACGTGCCTTCCCCTGCTCAAGCCGAGGGGAACAAATAACCCCCAAACCAAACATGAGCGAAAGTTTCCTTGAGATGCTCGCAGTACAGTTTCTCTCCTTTCTCCTCTCTCTCTCTTCACCTCAGACATCCACACCTTACACTCTGTGTGCAAACACCACCTACGCCTTCGTGGAGCCCAGAGCTCTCCACGAGGTGTGATAGTCAAAAGGCTTTTCATCTTGTGGCCCCCACCTCCAGATCTTGGGTAATAAATCAGCTTACTCTGCCCTGGGAGGCAGTGTCCAATACAGAGCCTTCCAGTTTGCATCACAACATTCTAAAAGTAATTTAAATTTCCCCAAGGCCCGTCAACTTGACAAACATTTGCTGGTGTTCGGCGCTAAGAAAATGCCCAATGCGAACATGAATTAGAGCAGGCAAGGAACGCCTGTCTGGAGATGGAAACAGGCACCTAGAAATCCGGCAGGGCAAGGTGGCTGGCTCTGGCCCGGTACGAGGGCCGAGGCGTGCAGAGAAGGCAGTGGCTGGCTCTCTTCACAGGGCCTTCGAGGTCTTGTGGCTTGTGGGAGGCGCTGGCCAGAGAAACTGTTCAGTGGGGCAGAAGGAAAGACTTACGGGCCATCGAGCAGTTCTCGGTGCTGAAAGCACAGACTCGGGGCTCACTGAGGTGGCTGAGAGCGTGGCAGGAAAGCAGGGTCACACACGGCGTTGGACGCTGCCCTGAACGCGACGAGGAAGCGGCACAGCCTTCCGTCACACAGGTGGTCCTGGAACCAGCAGCATCATGCAGTGGCTTTGCCAGGAGAGCAGTCTGCGCCCCAGATCCCAGCATGGGAATCTGCGCTCTATGCATGCCCTCCATGATAGTGTTCGCCGAGCGCGAGGGGCCAGGCCCCAGCATCGCCAGGCTCGAGGCCCTTAGCCTTCTGTCCAGAGACAGAACTTGAGTGTTGGCTCCCAGCCGCCGTGTCCTCCTGTCTTCTACTTCCCTAAACAAGAGCATCTACTTTGAGTTGTGAAATGCATAAATGAAGTGCTGGACATAAAGAGCCTACTTCACAAAGTACAGTCACATAGTTTACGAACGGGCTCTCCTGAATCCAAGCTTTAAACTGCCCTTGGGTGAAGTCACCAAGAAAGAGGCCACCCTGGATCTGTGCCCTGTTGGTTTCATTGTAGACCCTGCCCACCCATGTCACTGCCCTTCACGTCACGTCATGTCATGTCACTTCACTTCACTTCACATCACTTCACATCACTTCACATCACTTCACTTCATTTTGTTTCACTTCACGTCACTTCATGTCATGTCATGTCACTTCCCTTCCTGTCACATCACGTCACGTCATGTCACTTGACTTTGCTTCACATCACTTCACTTCCCATCACTTCACTTCACTTTGCTTTACTTCATGTCACTTCACGTCACGTCACTTCACTTCACCTCACTTCACATCACTTCACTTCGTGTCACTTCACGTCACTTTACGTCATATCACTTCACTTCACGTCATTTCATGTCACTTTATGTCACGTCTCTTCACTTCACTTCATGTCACTTCGTGTCATGTTACTTCACATTACTTCACTTCATGTCACTTGATGTCATGTTACGTCACTTCACGTCACATCACTTCACGTCACATCACTTCACTTCATGTCACGTCACTTCACTTCATGTCGCTTCATGTCACACCACTTCATTTCACGTCACTTCACTTCACATCACATCATGTCATGTCACTTCACTTCATGTCACTTCATGTTGTCACGTCACGTCACTTCATGTCACTTCATGTCATGTCATGTCACGTCACTTCATGTCATGTCACTTCACTTCACATCACGTCACTTCATTTCACGTCACATCATGTCATGTCACTTCACTTCACTACAGTTCAGTTCATTATAAATTATCATTATTTTTATTGTAAAGTCCTTCACAAAATCCAGAATTTGATTTAGTTCTTATCACTCCATGGAGAGTTAGGCTTTGCTATCATCTCCATTTTACAGAACAGGAAACTTGAGGCTGAGAAAATTTTAGTTATTTGTTAAAGATCAGACAGTAAGAGATGGAGGTGGGATTGGAACCAGGCTCTGTGGGTTTTCAAGGCTTATAGCTGCACTCTCCCCACCCTTCCACATCCTGCAGCATTGGCAAGTCTCTTTTCTGGTCTCAGTTTTCTAGCCATATGGGGCAACTTCTATCACTGGGTGACTTGTCCCAAAAGGCTGGTCTAAGAGCCTAAAATGTGGTGGATTAAGTTTGTGACATTATTCACTGTGCCTAGGATAGTACTTGTTGCCTGTTAGTGCTAAATAAATTTTTTGAATAAGTATGTAAATGCTTTGTGAAATATATTTGAGGCCTGGTTTCCTATAATCTGGGAATAATCTTTCATTTTTCATGTTCATTCCCTATGGTAGCTAATTCCTGGATTGATATTTTTTTTCTGAGTAGGAATAAGTCTCCATAACACTTTTAACAATCAGGTAAATTTTACTTCCTGATGATAGTGCTTGTTGAAGCATCTGTGTATCTCTAGATAAAGTCAAGGCATTGATATGATCATTACTGCTATGATAATCTGGGTCCTGAGACCCAGAGAGTTAAAATCAGAAAATGCAGACCCTATATAGTGATGTAGATTGGATCACGACCCTACCAAACCTCCAGTCCCGTGGATGGAAACTCATTTGTAATTGGATCATGGAAGATGCTGTTTGGATGAGGCAGAGTGAACCAGGGTGGACTGTAGTGCAGTATGACCAGGGTCCAAATAAGCAGAGGGAATGTGGATGTGACAGAAGGACACACGTGGCCACAGGGAGGGGCACTGCCGGCAGGCCGCCTCGAAACATGACAGACTTGGAGAGAGCACAGCCTGCGGATGCCTTGATATGGGGCTTCTAACTTCCACATTTGTGAGCCAAGAAATTCCCGTTTTAGTCTGACAGTCTGTGGTATTTGTTATAGCAGCCCTGGTAAACTAAGACACATAAAACACCTCTGATGTAACCTTCAGCATTTTGAAAATCTCATCTTAATTGGTATTATTGAAAATACACTTGGATTCTGTCCATTGCTCTTCTGTTTTCTGGTTCAAAGAATTTTATTTATTTAACTGAGGCTACTTTGATCTTAATAGCAGATTCCTTTGTTTACTGTTTTCCTTTAAATACCCCAACCAGGTAAATTTTGGGGTGGTAGAGAACATTCACTCCTGCCCCACCATCTCCTCCAGCTTTTTTTCCTTCACCCATTTGCAAATGAAGGATTAGGACTGGCGATTCCTGTTTGATAGCAGTGGAGGGCTCTGGGCATTTCTACCCCAGTACATTGTTCTGTTCCAAACCCCTGCAGGGCAGAGTTCTCTCCACCAGTGGCCTTGGCACCAGGCAGCCCCATGTTGCCACGTTGCCACCACCAAGGGCTTCTACACACTGAGCTTTGAGACAGGCAAGGGACAGCTCCAGCAAGGTTTGTCTTGCAGGGAAGGGAGCAGGAATAACTGACGATGCCTGCCTTGTGGCATGCCCGGTAGCACAAGGTGACTTGGACCAGCTTTAGCCTTGTGTGGAGTTCCTCATAAACTCTTTACTCATGGTACTAGGAGGCCCACACTGGAGGGAAATGCTATTCAACAATGTTAAATAGGAAAGGAAGTGGCCCAGGGGAGAGCAAATGGGACAGTGTCAGTGTTTCATTTGCCAGACGTTTCTCGGCCCTCATAACTTATTGGCAAAACCTGAACCATGGTCGGTTTTTCTCTCTCTCCAACTGAGAAGTCACAGGTTTTTATTAATTTCATGAAAAGTGGTGAAGTTGCTTTTTAATAGGTATCACATGGAAGAAATCCATTTTATAAACTGATTTCAGTGATCCCCAGGGATTTTTAGTTTTAGCTACCCATCTTTGAGCTAATTGGATATTCTTGTTTTCCAGAAAAGACTCATGATGCTGGAGAATTGACATGTCTGGCCCAATTATCACAAGGGCAAGAAATTGCAAAGTTGGCCCACCAGTCAGGTCAGTAGGAAGCAGAAACCACGAGGACATTTGGTATAAAGGACTAGTAACGATTCACAGTAACTTAAGTACAAAGAGAAATAGAGGAGAACGCTCAAATATACTCTAGGGCTCTGAGAGAACACCCAAGGAAGGGCAAACTTGGAAGGGGGGAGTCATCCCCAAGGCTGGGAGTCAGGCCTCATGGAGAGGAAGTGACCTGAGCCCTTGGGTAGCAAGAAGTCCACGGGGTTAACTCCACTGATCTGACATGCAGCTGGCAGGCCAGGAGCCACGGTAAGCTGGAGACACCCATAGTGGTGGGCTGGCAGCCCTGGGTGGGCAGACAGGAACTTTGATGAAATTTGCTGAAAAGCTGCTCTTGGTGGGGCACTGTTGGACTCACCACCAGGAAGGCTTTGGGTACCAACAGAACCCACTGGGAATCCACTTGTTGAGGAGAAGGCCCAGCTGAAGCCTCTGGGACGATGGCTAGGGCAGCTTCATAACTCGCTAGGAAGCTATCCATGGAGGACATTGCTGAGCTTGCTGGAAGGAGCCAGCTGGGAATCTCCCTGCAGAGCTGGCACTTAACTTTGCCAGGGGATCCCTTAGCTGGTGGCCTGCACATGAGCCCAGTGCTGGAGGAGCAAGAAGGAAAGGAAGCCTGTGGGACGGGAGGAGAAGGCAGCCCCTCCTCCAGTGTCTCTCCAGCAGCACCCTGTACCAACAAAGCTTAGCAGAGGGTGGCTGGCAGGGGAGGAATGTTCCAGCATCCCAGGCAGGGCAAGGAAGGATAGATTTGGAGCTGAGAGGAGGTAAATTGGTAGCCAGTGTTGGGGATTGAATCATGACCTCCACAAAAGACAGGTTCAAATCTGAATCCACGTTCCTCTGGGTGTGAAACCATTTGTGAATAGAACCTTTGGTGACGTTATGATTAGTTAAGGTGTGGAATCATTTGTGAATAAGATCATTGAAGATCTATTTAGTTGATGCCAAATTGAATCAGGGTGAGCCTGACTCCACATGATGGGGGGCCTTATAGAGAGGAAATTTAGGTGCAGTCTGTCAAAGAAAGTCACAGGAGATGCAGCCAGAAGTCAGAAGTCAGGAGAAGCTCTAAGAGATGCAAGAGAAAGAGAGTGGGAGAGAGGGAGAGGGAGCCCGCCATGTGACAGGAGGCTGAGATGCCAGCCAAGGGCCCAGGGATTGCGGCCAGCACCAGAATGCCACAGATTCTGAGAGAAGCATGGCCTGTCAAGACTGTGATTTTGGACTTGTGGCCTCCCAATAGCTTTCTGTTTAAGCCAGCCAGTTCTGAGATATTTGTCATAGCATCCCTGGCAAACTAAGACAGCTAGCCTAGGGGCATTGCATCTCCTAGTGTGTGGTGACTTTACTCCATTATGTGTTATACCATTAAGGATAATTACTTCTCTCTTTTATTTTTTGTACATTAAGAGAAAAAAATTATGCTAGAGTCTTGGTAGATGTTGATGAGCACAAAGGAAGTCTGTGGGATCTAAAATTTGTTCTAAGTTTTCATTTCTTCACTAAGCTAAACACTTTGGGTTGCTTAATAATCAAAATTTAGTACCATGTACCGGTGCCAATTCTGTATTGCCAAAAACAAAACAAACAAACAAACAAAGAAACCAAAACTAGGAGAATTGAGACAAAGAGCAAATTTAGTAAAAATAAATAAAAAAACAAAAACCAATATTCCAATTAAAGCAAAGTGAAGGATTTTAGGGGAAAAACATCTAATGGATTTGTAAAGTTCAGACCTGTGAGTCCAATAGAGTAGCCAGTAGTGACACAATGACTTCTGAGCGTTTGAAACATGGCTTCTGCAACTGAGAAACTGAATTTTTCATTTCATTTCATTTTTTTTTTTTTTTTTTTTTTATTATGGGTAAAAATCAAAATTCTCACAATACATACAAACATTTGTAAAATGATAAATAAATATATATGCATATATGTGTATTTGCTTACAAAAATGCTATATATATATATATATATATACACATATATTTTAAGAGGTGCTCAGATTACCCAAAATACTACATGGAACCCACTGGGGTTCCCACGCCGCCCACCTCCCACACCTCCCACCATATCCCACACAAACATCTCCCACAGTGTGGCCCACCAACCCCAACGAACTTACACATCCTGGAGCCTTGCCACCAACCATAGACCACAGATCACACTGTAGACCACACTCTCTCCCACTCAGTTCTGAGTGGTGTGTGCTGATTTAAAATGGCCTACATCCATTGCCACAACAGTACCCAGGACAACCTCCAACTCCCAAAGAAGCCCCTGTATTTCAACTGCTCATCCGCTCCCTACCCAAAAACTGTCAAGTGGCCACTGGCTCCACCTCATTGTTATAATTTCTTGCATTGCAAGAATCACCATATGTGAGCAAGAGAATACCATCAAGTCCACTCTAGTCCATAGTTCTTCCCCCAATCCACATTTGAAATGTTAAAAGTTAGAGCACTTGTAGGTTTACAGAAAAATCAAGCAGAAAGTACAGAGTTCCCCTATGTCCCTCCAACTGTGTTTAACTCATGTAAAATTAAATAAAAAAACTGATGTTCAGTTCAGTTACTGGAAAGTTTAATGCATGTTTGGAACTACTTGGGAAATTGTGCAGGACGTTTAATGGGCCAGGCTTGGAGGAGCTGGCTTCACTTCTGCTCACATTCTATTGGCTGAAGTCCAGTCACACGGTCACATCTAAGGCTAAGCAAAGCTGTGCTCATGAGGAAAAGGCAATCGCTTTGGTAAACAACTAGCCAGTATGTGTATCATGAGGCTTAGCTGGGATTGAGCCCACCCTGGACCACAGAGGAGTGTCCTGTGTGTTTTCACATGATCGGCTTATCCATCTCCTCGGACACTGGGTCTTAGGTGTGTGAGGTCTCAGGTGTGTGATCTAAGCTGGTCCAATCAGGGCTTTGGCAGAGCACTAGGAGGCAGGCTCTTTCTGCTGGGTGAGGATCTGAGGTTTAGAGCTGCTGTGTCGATGAGACGAAAGCTTGGACTGCTGGGAGATTCCTGCTAGGAGTCTGAGGGTGGAGCCCACTGAGAGCAAACAGAGCCAAAAGCTCGATCCTGGTGACACCACTAGGTCCAGTTCTCTTTGAAGCTGGAGTTGTCCGTTGATGTGACCCCAACAGTGCCTTCCAGCCTAGGCTGGTGTAAGGTCGAGATACTGTTGCTTACATCCAAAAGGATTCTGACTACGCCATCTGTATAGTACTGTACTTGGGTTCTTTTGGTTTTAAGGTGAGACCTATTCAAGTTATTTCATGAGAATGGAAATGAATAATAAAAATATGCATAGAACAAAAGTAGAATGCAGCAGGAAACGACGCTAGGCACCAGCTGTACCTTCCACCCTCTCAATGTTCCTTTGGTCGCATGTGCTCTTCTCTTCTTTTTTCTCTTGGGGCACTTGCTTTTTCTGTGATTCGTAACTGTATTTGCATTTGGCCCTTATATTAGGGTGACCATATGTCCACTGTGCATGGGGCAGGTCTGCTTAACCCCCTTTCAAAGACAGAATTTAGGATAGTTGCTGATAAAGATACTGTGTGTCTTAGTTTATAGCTCGGACACCTGTAGCTAACCCTCTGGTCTTGACTGGTCGGGAGAGAAGATTCCACAGCTCTGCCAGCCCCTTGTTCTACCAATCAGCTGTGCTATGACCTGACCCTGCGAAATGCACAAGGTTGACACAAGGTTGTTGAGAAGTGTAAGGAATGGTATGTCCTCACATCCCTGGGAGACATCCCAGTTTGCTGTTTTCCTCCTCCACCCCCACCTCCCTCCCTTCTTCCTCCTTCTCAGCCCTTACCTGGCCTGGCCGTTTCAGGCGCCTCCTTCTACCCGGATCCTTTGCAGGTTTTTCTGTTTCCTCTCCTATAGTTTGCATCCGTTCTTTCAACCCATGCTAAACTAAATAAAAGACCCTTCTCAGGGTCCACTGTCCTCAGAAACCAGCAATCAAATCTGACGGTTTAATAATTATTTTCCCTTTCATAATGGCACATGTCGCATCTGTCTCCCTCACTGGCACATAATAAAGAATACATTCACTTTTGAATGAATTGAGTATCAAGACAATTCAAACCTCCAAACAATCTTCAGCTTGGTTTTTCATTGCTTTATTTTTAGCCTGAATTGACACACTTTTAGCCAGAGTTGAAGATTGCCTCAGTTAGCCTCCCTGTATATCCCAGCATATCGGCTTGAAGGGCTTGGGAAGGATGTGACAGATGTGCAGCTCAGTGCTCACTCAAGTGCTCCAATCTTCTCTGCAGCATTCTCCTTTGAAAGTCTTCCGCTGCTGAGAAGTTAGTTGTTTCCCAGCCATGGTTTTCAGCTTTTAGGGGGTCTGTTGAAGACAGCTCTCCCTAAAAGGGCTGAGGGCGGGGCCTCTACAGAAGCTGTAACACCACATTTCCTTGCTGATGCTGGGGTGGATGCACACTTGGAGAGGAATCCTCTATCAGCCTTTGTCCTGGAGACTAAAAGTATCCAAGTCCGGTGTCCCCTGCTTTAGATGTGTAGTGTGAATGAGAAATAATTTTTAAAAATACATATTTATTTAAATATATTTATTGGTAGACGAGAGCCCAATTGTTTGAGCCACATCCGCTTCCCAAGAAATAAATTTTTGTTGTGTTAACCACTGACTTTGGGCATTATGCTTACAACTTATCCTGACCAATACAGTCACTAAAGCTCAGGCTTGCCAGGGTGAATATATTTCAACTCATTTTCAAGGGAATTTGATAGAATCACATTTTTCAAATCTCCTAAGGCACATACAACAAATATTGGACTGGGGATTTTGGCTTACCCGAGAGACTCTTGATAAGAAATAAATTTGCTTTTGACTCTTTTATTGGCTCTTTTTTTGTGGTCTTTTCCCAGAATGCTGTGACTTTCCAAAGACAGCAGATGTGGATTCCAGACATTGGAAGGATTGGGCAACGCAGAGAAGAGAGCTCGAGGGGCTGTTCCCTAACACAGACATGAAGTGCTCACTTTCTGCTTCAATTCAACATTCGTTCAAGGGTACAGTCTTGACTCTCCTGCTCTCACTATCCTCTTACTCTTTACAAAAGTGAATTTGGAGGCACTTAATTAGGACAAACATCAAATATTCCATGATGCATTTCTTCTTAGGAAAAAAGTCATTTACTGCTGTTTTCAGCAATTGTTTTTTTTTTTTTTTTTTTTTTGCACACTTGGTGGAAAACTTATAATCCATGGTGTCCATTGAGGCTTCCGTTTGAAGGGGAGCAGAGGCACTACTGAAATTGATAGGAGGGGCGATGGGGAGATAAGCTCCTGGGACCCATGTGACTACACTTCACAGCTCTGAAGGGCCAGCGGAAGGACAGCAATTATTCTATTTGGCAATCCAATTGACTATCTTTGGAAAATAATAGGATGAAAAGTGGAACTCACAAATAATACCTTTCCCACTGCTCAGATATAAAAGGGCTATTTATGATCCCTGCTGTCTTTTAAGTTTGGCTTTTATTTTTCTCTGCACTAAAGATTAAACCTCAGAGGAAGTTTGTGGTGGAAGAGGGGGAAACCATAAAAAACAGCATACTTGCAGACATCTGGAAACCTGATTTTTGCCCCCTTCAAAGCAATCTCCAGGATAGACTGTACATTTATTCTAATGAAATTTCTGAGTTTTTTTTCCTGACCAAAACTTCCATGAAAGCAATGCAAGATAATAGCTCAAATATGAGAAAAAACCCACCACTTTAAGAGTATTAAAAAGATAAATAAAAAGACAGCACATCTAAACACATCATAGTGAACTGTGAAAAACAGAGAAGAGGGGGAACATCTTAAAAGTAGCCAGAGGAAAAGATCAGTTTGTCTTCAAAAGAGTGGCAGTTAAATTTACAGCTGACTTTTCAAGAGCAACGATACAAGCCAGCCGGTGGGCCGAATGTGCTGAAAGAAAACAGCTGCCAAGCTAATATTCTATGCCCAGTGAGGCCGATTGAATCCTGTGCCCCATAAAGACACACTCAGGTCCTAATCCCTAGTCCAGTGGGTATGGACTCATTTGTAGATAAGCTCTTGAAGATCCTGTTTAGATGATGCCAAGTTGAATCAGGGTGGTCCCTTATCCAGTACAACAGGAGTACTTAGAACCAAAGGAAATTTTGACCCAGTGGTAGAAACCACAGGAGGAGACAGGACAAAATAGAGTGTTGTGTGATGTAGGCAGAGCTGACAGCCAGCACCAGAAAACCACATGACCTTGGAGAAGGTACGGTCTGACAACACCTTGAGTTTGGCCTTCTAGCCTCCAAAGCTGTGAGCCAGTAAATTCCTGCTGTTTAAGCCAGCCAGTCTGTGGTTTCTCTCATAGCAGCCCTGGCAAATTAAGACACCCAGCAAAAATATATTTAAAAAATGGAAACACAATAAGGGCATTTTTCAGATAAACAAGAACTGAGATTTTCATTACTGGCAGACATTGTTAGTGGAAGAAAGGTGGTCTCAGATAGAAGGACTGAGAAGCAAGAAGGAATTAAGTGCAAAGAAAGTATAAAATATATGGATAGACCTAAATAAATATTGGGTGTATAAAACAGTAATACATAGAGCAGTGTTAGAAAGAGAATTAAAATACCAGTGCTCAAAGTTCTTTTATTATCCAGGAGCAACGTAAAGGTTTTAATTAACTTTAGACCTTGATAATTTGTGTGCATGTTGTAATTTCTAGGATAATTAATAAAGGAGTACAGAAAGTATCATTTCCAAACCCACAGAGAGTGTAAAGTTAATCCAAAAAGAGGCAAGAAAGGAGAAAAAGGAAGCATAAAAGAGATGGTAAAAATACGGTGGTAGATATCCCAACAGTCAATAAACCTAAGAGATATAATTTAAAACCAGTAGAAGATATCACTACATATCAACTAGAGTGGTTTAGATTAAAGTCTTTCAACACCAGTTTTTGGTGAGGATGTAGGTCCATAAAATGTAGATGTAGAAAAATAAAGATAAAGTGTAGAACTACACTTTGGAAACAAATTTGGCATTATGTAGCAAAATGGAAGGCACACATGCTCTATGACTCAGCAGGTGCATTCGTAGGCATATATCCTGGAAATGAATGCACATTTTCACAGCGGATATTTGAATGAATGAGGATGTTCATATCAGCAATGTTTGCAATACTTCTATGTTGGAAGTGAGCCAAATGTCCCTCGATACTAAAATGAATAAAAGAATTGTGCCAGATTTATACAGTGGAACATTTTATGGCAACAGAAATAAAGCAACAGCATGGATCAATCTTACAAACAAAATTGAAGGAAAGGAGCAAGATACAAAGGAAAATATAGTTTATGGTTCAATTAAGAAAAACAGAAAAAATCAATTTGTGCTTCTTAGCAAGGCACACCTAGGTGGTAAAAAACAGGAAGGAAATTGTTACCATAAAACTGAAGAGATTTGGTACCTCTGGGATAGAGAAATGGGTTTTAACCAGGAAGGGGTATATGAGGGGCTTCTGGAACTCTAGAAATGTTCTATATCTTGGTCTGGGCAGTGCCGTCACAGTCAAAGGATTTATAGATATTTCTTGACCTGAGCATATAAGTTTTATCCATTTTTCTGCATGCATATTTCATATTGTTGGAAAAAAAAAAAAAAAAAAAAAAAAAACGAACAAGCAAATGAGAGAGCAGAAAGTTGAGGAGCAACCAGTATATGAAATTGAGAAGGTATAACTAGTGGAGTAGGAGGAAAACCTTAAAAATGGTGTTTTGGAAGGCAAGTGCAGAAAGTACGTCAAGGATGAAGTGGTGAGCAATGGTGTCAAATGCTGTTGATTAGTCAGTCACAAAAGGATTAAACTTGGACTTATGGATTCAGCAGTGTGAGGTCACTGGTGACTCAGACATGAGCTGCTTTGGGGTTGGTGGAGGCAAAATTGGACTGGAGGAGAAGACTGGAGCCAGCAGGTAGACATTGAAGAGAGAGGACAGAGAATTGGGTTAGCTGCTGGAAGGGAATGCAGGTTCAAATCTATCTCTATATCTATATAAAGATGGGACAATTAAGAGTATATTTGTATGTTTAGGAATGACCGAGTAGAAAAGGGAAAATTAGTGGTTAAGGGCAGAGGGGAAACGCTTGAGAGACATCCTTGAGTGCGTAAGAGGGTGTGAGGTCCACGCTCTAAGTAGAAGCCTGGGTGTGAGAGAGGCATGAGTACATTTCCACAGCAACAGGAGAAAGGCAGAGCAGGGTCTCCAGGCACAGGTGGGGACGGGTTGGTCAGCATGGCCCTGGGATGATGTGGAAGGTCTCTTTTGTTTGCTTCTATCTTGTCAGCTGAAAGGGGTGAGGGGAGGAGGTGGTGGAGGTTTGTCCAGAGAGTAGAAGGTGTGAAATGGTTTTAGAGGGCAACGGATGAAGATATGAAGCAGGATTCTTGGGCACCAAGGGCTGGTTTTAGAAGAGTAGCTATGAATTTAGAGCACAACTGGTTGACTGGTTGGTGTGCTTGTGTGTTCCTTCAGTCCTGTTCAGCTCTGGGGGTCAGGCACAGAGCAAGGCACAGAGGCGACCATAAGTGGGGATTGTTTTTGCAGGTGAATACCACAGGTTGAGAGAGGAGTGGAGAGTTGGAATTTGCAAAGGAGTGGTTATTAGGATTGGGCCGTTGAGTCCAAGCTGGGTAAGGGGAGAAGTAAAGACATGATGAGTTAAGGGGCAGTGAAAATGGGGTTGGAGCCATGGACTGAAGGTCCTGGTGGATTAAAGTTTCTGGGAGTTGAGGGATGACAGTGTCTTAGTTTGCCAGAGCTGCTGCCGCAAATACTACAAACTGGTTTTGGCTTAACAGCATGAATTTACTGGCTCGTGGTTTTGAAGCTAGAAGAAGCCCAAAAACAAGATATCAATATATTAGTACTTCTCTAATAAGAAATAAGGTAAAAAAGAGAAAAAGATATCGGCAAAGCTGACTTCCTCCAGGAGCCTGCAGCCTTCTGGTCTTTCGGCGGCCATCCCTGGGGCTCCTTGCCTGGCATCCCGCCTCTGCCACATGGCTCTGTCCTCTCCTGTCGTCGGCTCCCCTGGCCTCTGTTCACTCTTGGCTTCTTCCCATATGGCCATCTATTACTGCTGGCTTCTGGTTTCTTCTCTTCATAAGGCCTCAGTACTATGGACTAAGACCCCCCTTGTCCAGTTGGGCCACACCGTAACTGAAAAGAGCATCTTTCCGAGGTCCTAGTTACAATGGGTTCACTCCCACCAGAATGTGGATTAAGAGGAAGAACGTGTCTACATCGGGGTACATAATTCAACCCACCACGTACAGAGAAGGTGTTGGAAAGGTCCCGTCACTCCTCTGCTAAAAATTTCCCCACTGTGATGCATCTCATTCTGAATAACAAGGAAGGTTCTTTCGAGGGTCTATAGGCACATCCCACAAGATCTGCTTCCCAACCCCCTTCCCGTTCTTCTCTCCCCTGCTCGCTGTTCCTTGAAAACCTCAGGGAAGCTCCAGCCTCGGGGCTCGGCAATCCCTGCTGCCTCCTGAAGGCACACGCTTCCCCAGACATCTGCGTAGCTCAGCCTCACAGCGTTCAGGTCTTTGCTTGAATATCTTTAGTTTTTGGTCATCTCGGATTGCCCTTTTAAAAAGTGGACCCCTCCAACACTCCCTGGTCCCTTTCCTTCTGTATCTTACCCTATAGCCCTCACCGCACACTAAATGCCATGTACTTGGTTTGTTGTTTTCCCCACCACCCCCGTTTTAATCAGTGCTATGACACCAACATAATAAATAACCATAAAATATATGTTGAATGAATGAATGAAATATAGAAGGTGGTGAACAAAATGTGTATAATGCTTGCAGGTGAGTTCAGAGAAGAAGAACAATTATTGATAAGGAGTGACAAAGTCTAGTTATGACCTTGAAAGTCGGTGGCAGAGATGGGATAGAGGACAAACTCATTGGAGGGGAGGAGGTCAAGAAACCAAGAGGTGAAGGAGGATTGCTTCCAAGAATTTGGAAATCAGGGGAATTATGGTGAGTCTTTTTGGAAGGTGAGACAGGGAGTGGGGAGTCAGCCTCTAAGGGAGACGAGGTTGATTGATGCCTGCAAACAGGAGGAAAGGGTTTGGGCTTTCCCTTTCTCTTTAGGGAAGAGAAAGGGAAATTGATCAAAGAGCAGGAAGGATGTCAACTCTACAGTCAGGCTTGGGGGTAGGAAGCCTGTAGTTGAAAAATAACGAGTGCTTGAGTGGGCTGCAGGGGAAGCAGTGCTCTAGGGGAGTATAAAGTGTCAGGAAAGAACAAAAATAAAGGGAACCTTCAGAAAAAAGGGCATTGATATGGGGATTCTGCTGATGATGCATTGCGATTTCATAAGTCATTGAGGAAAATGTTTCAGCAGCTGGGGCCAAATTTGGGATGAAGAGAGCCTTGGGAGGAGGAGAATCTGGTGATGAGAGCAGATGAGGAAGGCTTGAGCTTCTTGCAATGACCAGATAAGTGGCAGGAAGGAATGAGCCTGCTGGGGGAACTGTGAGCGAGGGTGGGGAGGAGGGGGGAGGAGGTGGTATCTGAATATACTCTGGCATTTCCTCTCCCCCTGCCAGTGGCAAAGCAGGAGTTGAGGAGGACTGGCCTTACTTGGAGGACACAGGACTGGAGCAAATACATATTCTCCTTTATTCTGGAATACGCACAGTGTCCCAAGGGGGAGATTTTGATGTCATTGCTATTATTACTCATTTATTGCAGATGGGGAAACTGAGGCACAGAAAAGTCCAGTAACACACTCAAGGTCACTCTGCCAGGCAGACTCGAGCTCACTGTAAAGCACCAAAGCCTCTGCTTTGCCCAGGCCTCACCCACTGCTTGGCATAGAGTGGGGCCAATAAAGAGGTAACGATGGATGATTTTGATTCTGAATCACTCCTATTGACCAAAATGAAACCTTAAAAAAGAAAAATATTTCTCACTTTTGAGGAAGAACACAGGATGCCAGCATGTGTTGATGGTCTGTGAGTGATACTTTCAAGGACGTTGTTAAAGCTCTCTCTCAGCACCCTTTGAGGTAAGTTTCTTAGTCCTGATTCCCCAGGTAAGGCTGTGGCAGCTGAGAGAAGTGTGACAACCTGCTGAGTGTCACAGATGCAGGAAGCGGCCGGGCTCGTGGTCCAAACCCGGCTGCTTCCACGACCTCAGACAATGCCGTGACACGTACAGACTCCTGTGTCTCAGAATCGCCTTGTTCGGACTGGTAGTGGCCCATGGGGCCTGTGAGTATTGAGAGTATTCAAGATGATAATCATAAATCGAAGACAGTTTTGCAATAAAATTTCTGAACCCCCTTGGGCATAAATGCACAGCCTCCCAAATTAGTGTCTTTGGGAGACCTTTTGGGGGCTTTAACATTTTGTCTAGGCCTGGCTTGAGCCACAGGCCCACAAAAGCACGGTCAAGTCCTAACTCCAGGTCCCGGGGTGTGAGCTCATTTGTAAGGAGGATTCTTACTGGGTGAGGCCAACAGCATCCGGATTTCACCCATAAGGCTGGAGTCCTTGCAAGCAAGGAAATTTGGCAGCCGGAAGCTGAAGCCACAGGAGACACAAGAGACAGGCAGCCCCTTGGTGGAGGCTGAGGTTGGCTGCCAGCCAGCCAGCCCCAGAATGCCCGACTTTGGATGTTCTGCTCCAGCCTGGATTTTGGACTTCTAGCCTCCAGCACATGAGCCGATGAATTCCTGCTAAGCAAGCAGTGTGTGCTATTTGTCATAACAGCCCGGCAAACTGAGACAATATACTACAAAAAAGACATTTTTGGGGCCTCCATTCACACACTTTTATTTACATTGCTGTAGGCAGATCACCGTGGAAAGTTCAGCTCTTAGGGCATTCCTTACTGCTTAGTGATGAATTCAATGCTTTGTATATGGAAAATAAAATATTCATCCACTACTTTGAATTCGTTTGCTTTGAAATATTTCCCTTTTTGTTTTCTCTAAAGAAATTCCTTTGCCTATTTCATTAGGCTCAGAAAGTCCTTTTCGTTCTGACCCCGAATCATCCCATGCCAAGCTCTCTGCAGCTGGCAGGCATGGGAGAGGTCTTTTCCATTTTGGTGGCCCACATAAGTATACCTTCATTTACTCTCATGTTTTAAAGACAGCCAAGAAGGAAAAGGGGATGGGAATGTGTTCTGACTCTTGGTGTGGTTCCTGGTGTCAGCCTCCTGCTTTGCTGGACGTACCTCCACGTCTCAGTGTTTTGGAAGGGCTGCAGGGCTCCTGGAGTTGTCCATCCATCAGAGCAGAAGCCAGCTCTAGGCTGAGCTGAGCCCAGGCATATCTGGGAGATAGCTCTACTGGGGCTGTGCCAATGGATCCCCTCATTCTACCACGGGCAGCTGCAGGGGTCAACCAGGCACTGCCTCCTTTGGCTCACTAGGCCTGGGTAAGGGCTGCTAAGTCTTCGAGCCTGTGGATCACCCTGGTGGGTCCTTTGGTGGCACCAGAGGCTGCACAGCAGATACAAGCTGGACACCGAGACTGAGGCTGTTCAGCTCTTCCCCCAACTTCCCAGCTTCCCAACCTCTTTGCCCTGGTATAGCACTTTATCCATTATTCTTTTTTTTAATCCATTGGTTTTTTTTTTTTTTTTTTTTTGAGGTACCAGGACCTCTTTGTGGGAGGCCAGTGCTCAACCACTGAGCCACGTTGGCTCTCCTGAGTTGGCTCCCTTGTCTGTTTGCTCATTGTTTGCTAGTTGTTTTGCTCGTTGTCTGCTCGTTTGTGTTTGCTCGTTGTTTGCTTGTTGTCTGCTCATTGCTTTTGCTCATTGTGTGCACATTGTTTTTGCATGTTGTCTGCTCGTTGTTTATTTTCTTTAGGAGGCACCAGGAACCAAACCCGGACCTCCCATGTGGGAGGTGGGCACTTAACTGCTTGAGCCACATCCACTCCCCATTGCTTTTTCTTTTTTTAATTTTAATTTATTGAAGTATATCACTCATGCATAAACTTACATAAACAATAAGTATATAGCAATAGTTGTGAACCTACAAAACAAACATACATAACATCATACAGGGCTCTCATACCTCACCCCACCACCAATACCCTGCATTGTTGTTAAACATTTTTAACTAATGATTAAAGAGCATCCTCAAAATATTACTACTAATCAAAATATTTTCCCCCAACCCACCCTATTATTATTATTTTTATATCATTTATACATGAACATACATAAGCAATAAGTGTATGGTAAAAGTTGTGAACTTACAAAGCAAACAAGCATAACATCATACAGGGGTCCCATACATCAACCCACCACCAACACCTTGCATTGTTGTGAGACATTTGTTACAAAGTATGAAAGAATATTGTCAAAATCTTACTACTAATTATAGTCCTTATCTTACATTTGGTGTATTTTTCTCCCAACGCACCCTATTATTATTTTTTAAATATATTTTTACGACAGAAGTTGTAAACTTACAAAACAATTATGCACATGTGCAGAATTCCCAAACAACACCCCCCCCATCAATACACCACATCACGGTGGACTATTTGTTACAGATTATGAAATAATAACATCAGATTATTACCAGGTCCACAGCGCACATTTGGCACACATTTTCCATATTTCCCCATTATCAACACACTACATCTTTGGCATAGATGCAAGAATATTACATTATTACTGTTCACAGTCCATAGGTCACTCCAGTTGTATTTTTCCCATGCTTCTCCACATTCCCACCACCCTGCAATAGTGATGTACATCTGCCCTAGCTCACAGAATGACACTTTTGCATCTGTACTATCAACCACTATTCTCATCCACCTCTGGGTTTACTGTGCTATTCAATCCCTAGATTATTCTCTAGCTTTCTGTCAATTGGCATTTACGTCCCTAGACTACCATTTTCAGCCACATCCTCATTTATAAACCAGCTGTTACTCACTATAATGTATTACCATCAACTCTGTACATTTCCACACTTTTACAGTAAAGCTAATTAAAACTTCTACATACATTAAAATAAATATCAGTAGCCCATCTCAGTCCTCCTCTTATCTCCTTTAAGAATCCACCACCTACCACCAGGTCTTGAAGATATTTTCCTGCATTTTCTTCTAGAAGCTTTATGGTTCTTGCTTTTATATTTAGGTTTTTGATTCATTTTTAGTTAATTTTTGTATAAGGTGTGAGATAGGGGTCCTCTTTCCTTCTTTTGCTGTGGATATCCAGTTTTCTCAGCACCATTTGTTGAATGGACTGTTCTGCCCGAGCTGGGTAGGTTTGACAGGCTAGTCAAAAATCACTTGACCATAGATGTAAGGGTCTGTTTTTTAACCATCAATTTGGTTCCATTGGTCTATGTGTCTGTCTTTATGCCAGTATCATGCTGTTTTTACCACTGTACCTAGGTAATATGACTTAAAGTCCAGAAATGAGAGCCTTCCAAATTTGCTTTTCCTTTTTAAGATATTTCTGGCTATTCAGGACTCCTTACCCTTCCAAATAAATTTGATAATCACGTTTTCCATTTATTTTTAAAATGCTGGTGGAATTTTTATCGGGATTGCTTTGAATCTGTACATGAATTTGAGCAGAATTGACATTTTAATGATATTTAGTCTTCCAATCCATAAGCATGGAATGTTCTTCCAATTATTTAGGTCTTTTCAAAATTTCGTTTAACAATGAGTTGTGGTTTTCTGAATACAAGTGCTTTACATCGTTGGTTAAGTTTATTCCTGAATTTTTGGGTTTTATCTGTCATATTTTATTTTCACCACTCTTTTGACACTTTTAGTTACCTTTATTGATATAGTCTTCATTTCTAGAATTCCTTCCAGGCCTCTCTCTCCTGTCTTTTCTTTTCAGGCTGTAACATAGCCTTTAGTATTTCCTGCAAAGCAGGTCTCTTGGTTACAAACTGTCTCAGTTTCTGTTTATCTGTGAATATTCTAAACTTCCCCTTATTTTTGAAAGAAAATCTTGCCAGATATAAGATTCTTTGCTGGAAGTTTTTCTCTTGCAGTGTCTTAAATATATTATACCACTGTCTTTTTGCCTCTATGGTTTCTGGTGAGAAATCAGCACTTAATCTTATTGGGTATCTCTTATATGTTATGCATTGCTTTTCTCTTGCTTCTCTCAGAATTCTCTCTTTGTCTTTGGCATTTAACATTCTGACTAGTATGTGTCTTGGAGTTGGTCTATTTGGATTTTTTCAGACGGGAGTACATTGTGCTTCTTGGACATGGATATTTATGTCCTTCAATAGGGTTGGGAAATTTTCTACCATTATTTATTCAAATATTCCTTCTGCCCCTTTTCCCTTCTCTTCTCCTTCTGGGACACCCATGACATGTTTGTTTACATGTCTCTTGCTGTCGTTTATTTCCTTGAGACCTTGTTCAAGTTTTTCCAATCTTTTCTTCATCTGTTCTTTTGTATGTTCACTTTCATAGGCCATTTCTTCAAGCTCACCAATCCTTTCTTCTGCCTCCTCAAATCTGCTATTCTATGATTCCAGTGTATTTTTAATTTCATTTATTGCACCTTTGATTCCCATAAGATCTGCTATTTGTATACATATGCTTTCAAATTCTTCTTTGCGCTCATCCAATGTCTTCCTAATATCCTTAATTTCTTTAGCCATCTCATTGAATTTATTAAGGAGATTTGTTTGAACATCTTTGATTAGTTGTCTCAATTCCTTTATGTCATCTGGAGGCTTATCTTGTTCCTTTAACTGGGCCATATCTTCCTGTTTCTTGGTGTGGATTGTAATTTTTTGTTGGTGTCTTGGCATCTGGCTTACTAGAGTATTTATTCTGGGTGCAGTTTTTCTCTTTAGTTTAGGGCTTCCTGTCCTTTCTTCCTTGATGGAGCCAAGGATGTAGTTGGTGCTGTAAGCTGTGGAGGCTCAAGCTGCCCTCATTACCCCAGGGACCAATGAAGCTTCTCCCAACTTTCTCCTTTGCCAGGGGTAGGGACAGAGCCACAGTTGTGTGGAATAATACAAGTCGTGCAGGCCTAGGCTGCAGTTGCCCAGAGAGACTGATGAAGCTTCACGCCCCTTTCTCCCCCTGCCTGGGGCGGGGATGGAGCTGCAGGTGTGTACAGCAATCTATGCAGTGCAGGTCCAAGATGACCACAGTTGCCCTGGTAGGCTTGCAATTATTCAGTCTGTGCCAGCTAAATGTACCTGCAGTAACCTGGATAGGCTGGTGCAGGGCCCGTCAGCTTCCTCCCTGCTAGAGGTGGGGCTCAAGCCTAGGCCAGGGCTACAGGCCAATCTGGGTGGAAGAAACCAGTCCCTACCTTCACTGTGATTTTTGGTCAGCCCAGCTTCCCCTCATGCTGGGGGTGGGGTCAAAATGGTGACTACCAGCCTCCTTCTGACTTGGAAAGGCTCAAACTTTAGCTGTTTTTAAGGTTATACTTTAGCCTGCCGAATTTACTAATCAGCAGCTGAAATCAGTGGCCAACCGTCTCTTCCTCCCCTGTTTTTGGGAAATGGAGCTTCCAATTCCTGCCACAGAATAGCTCCTGGGGCGGCTTGTGCTGCCAAAGTTGGATGATCACTGGCCTCCATGGCATGGCCTGTAATTTCCTGGAGAGGCTGGCGCAGCTCCCCCCAGCTTCCTCCCTGCCTGAGGCTGGGCTGGAACTTAGACTAGAGCTGCAATCTGATCTAGGTGGAAAGAAGCTGGTCCCCACCAGCACTGTGATTTTCAGTCAGCCACACTTTTGCTTGTGTCAAGTGTGGAGTTAAGATGGCGGCCACCGGCCTCTTTCTGACTTGGACAGACTCAAACTTTAGCTCTTCTTAGGATTATACTTTAGCCTGCCGAGTTTACTAATCAGTAGCTGAAGTTGGTGCCCAACCGTCTCTTCCTCCCCCTTTTTGGGAAGTGGAGCTTCCAATTCCAGCCATGGAATAGCTCCCGAGGAAGTTTGTGCCTCCGGTGGAGGATGGGCACTGGCCTCTGGGGTGTGGAGGGCTCTACTCAGGAATCTTCTCTGCAGACGGGCAGTTTCCTCCTTCCATTCTTTCAAGCAGGTTGTTTGATGCTCTTTTAGTCTCCTGGAACCCCCCAAAAGTGCTCTAGATAGCTCTGGGTGGTCACCAACTGCCCCGTAGCAGAAGCTGACTCTAGGAGTTCTTTACTCTGCCGCCATCTTGCTGGTTGTCTCCCCATTGCTTTTTAAAAGCTCAATTTTATCAAAGCCAAATTCTTGTACAATAAACTTCATCCATTTAGACTGTACAATTCAATGTATTTTGATAAATGTCTATATCCATGCAACTACCACTAAAATCAAGATACAGAAAATTTCCATCACCTCTGAAACTTTCTCTATGTTTCTTTGCAATCCATTTCCCCTCCACCTCTAGTCCCAGGAGACCACTGATCTGCTTTTTGTCATTATAGATTAGCTGGCACTTTCTAGAAATTTATATTCATGGATTCATGAAGCAAGCACCTTTCACGTCTTTCTTTCATGCAAAATAATGATTTTGAAATTATTTAAGTGGGACCATTTTAATATATATTTTTTGTTTATCCCTTCTATTTCTTATTCCTTTCCCCCAATTTCCTGCTGTTTTTGGATTATTTAAATTTAATTTTTAGAATTCTCTTTGAGTTTATCTCTTGGTTTTTCAGCTATATCTCTTCGAATTATTTTTAGTGGCATCTCTAGGGATTAATATAAACATGTGGGCTAGTTATCAATTTACTGCCTTTCAGTACTAAATCCACCTTTTAAATAAACAAACAAACAAACAAACAAAGATTTTATCTTAGTAATTTATACACAATTCAAAAATTTCCATTTTCAAGTGTAAAATTCACTGGTATCAATTATATTCGCAGTATTGTGCTGCCATCACCAACATCCATTAACCAAGCCTCCTCATACCCTCAGACAGAAACTGCCCCCTTTTTGAGCAGTAACTCATCTCCTTTTTTGCCCTGCTTTGCCAATAGAGGGCACTGGAGGGCTACAAGTCTATGGCCAGGACAGGTCTTTTTACCTGGTTCCGGCTGTCTGCAAATCAGCAAGTCCAGGGGAGCTCACCCACCAGGGTCTTTCTCTGCCACCCAGCAGGCCTCCTCCAGCTGACTAGCTCCAGCAGGCCTCCTCCAGCTGACTAGCTCCAGCAGGCCTCCTCCAGCTGACTAACTCCAGCGGGCCTCCTCCAGCTGAATAGCTTCAGAGGGCCTCCTCTAGCTGACTAGCTCCAGCAGGCCTCCTCCAGCTGACTAGTGCAGGCCGCAGTGCCCAGCAGACTCCTTCCCGAAAGACCAGCTCCAGCCGCACCCTCTAGTAAGTTTCTCTGCCACGCAGGGCAGGAGGCTGGGCTGCTCCTACAGATGCTGGCAGATTTCTTTGCCTCCGGAAGGCTGCATTTTCCTGTGGCAGCCTTGAGCTGTCACTGAGGCCTTACTTCCAGTCCTGGGGGCAGGTGGACAGCCGTTTTCCAAGTTCTTAGTTCCTTTCTTGTGCAATCTCCCTCAGCCCTAGAGGAAGCAGCTGCGTCCTGCATTTGTTATTTCTTAAAGTTGTCTTTTACCCCTTTAAGTACTTTTTTTTAGTCCCATTTTTTATTAATTAACAAATTTTTATATTAATTTTCTCTGTTCAGATAACTGATGTATTTCTGTCTCCTAGCTGGTCTCTGCCGGGTGCAATAGCCTTAACTACTTAGAGTTCATATTGTAGCACTTTCCATCCTGATGTAGAGCCCTCTCAACCCCTGACTCCATTTGCCAGCATCCCGCCTTTGTTACGTAATTGTCAAATGCATTACCTCTGTGTTCATTATAAACCCACCAAGTGATGTCATACCTACTGAAGAGAAATCAAAAGAAAATAACACTTTTATGTTTACCCAGAGATTTGATACTTGGATGTTCTTTATTCCTTCCTGAAGACCTTCCAGCATTTCTTATAGTACAGATGTGCTTGTAGCAGATTCTCTAAGTTTTATTTTATCTGTAAGACTGTACAGTTTGCCTCTATTCTTTTTTTTTAAAAACAACTTCCAAAACAAATGTTTATTTTCTTTGGATCAAAAGTAGCATCTTTCAGATAAGTCTATATAATTTGCCTTTTATTTCTCCTTTCTCTCAAGAGTATCAGAAACACTGATTTGGCTTCTTGCAAATTAGTGACTGAACCAAGAACTACACATATATTCTAACCTTTTAAAGCCAGAGCTACATCATAATTGACAAAGATAAAAGGCACCCCGTCATAGCATGGGTACATATGGCAAATGCATGCGTTGGAGTAATTTCCTTTGAGTAAATGCCCAAAAACTTACATCCTAAGGTTTATATTTTTAATCAAAACCAAAATAGAACTTTGGTAATGAAATTGTTAGCATATTTTCATGAACAAAGGTAAAACAACAACAATGAAAAAAGCAGGCACAATTATTTCATATGTGACTTTGAGAAATGATGAGTTTTTGAAAAGTTAAGGCAAAAAAAAAAATAAGTAGACAGAAGAATTTTAAAAAGCCCACAAAAAACAGTAGAATTCAATCTTCATTTTAATCACTGAATTTCAGTTTTTACAAATACTCTTAGAACAATTCAGATAACTAAGGTTTTGGGAGAGAACAGTTCTTGTACATGAAGAACTCTATTACATGTGCCATTTTTCTGCAAATAACTCTATTAGCTGGATTAACAAACACTGTCACAAAAACAAAGTGTTTTTTTTAAGACATAAACCTCTGCATTTATATTTACAAAAAGCCATGAATATACATTCATTTTCCTTTATTAGGAGGACTTAGATGTTTAAGCATTAAGGCTGTGATGATTCTAAAACATAATGAAATTCTAAGTTAAGGCTTTGTTTTGAAACCCTTATTCATAGGCAACTGTGAGCAAAGCAAAACTGAGTTCACCTGTTCAGGATATATGATCTTTGCCCATTGCCCACACTTCCTCTGTATCTGACAGACGGAATATGAATTAGTAGCAACACCGCCATGTTACTTTAATGAATTATTAGTCCCCTTGCTAGGTTTTCTTCGAGGATTTAGCTCTCAGTAGCACAAGCATGTGCAAAAGGGCCAAAGCATTTCTTTGTAAGCTTAGCACACTTACAAACTGCACTGGTTCTTACTTTTCTTAACAGCCAACAATTACGCAGGATCTCCTAAATGCAGAAAACCCACAAAGCATACTTGCCCGTGTTCCCATCTCAAGACAGAAAAACATGTTCTCGATGATTGAAATAGGTTTTCATCTTCTTTATTCTCTTTGAAGAAGCCTGTTTGGTCTAATGTTCTTTAAAAAAAATATGGGAAAATGCAGACTACCATGTTTTAAGTGGTTCTATTCTGCAATTCCAGAAAGCCCTCAAGGCCCAAATAACAACTCCCTTACTAGATGTCAGCTCGCTACACCTGCCTGTTGCACCAGCTCGCTGTCTTGCTCATCTTCCCCAGGAGGCACTGGGAACCAAACCAAGGACTTCCCATGTGGTAGGCAGGAGCTCAATCATTGAGCCACATTTGCTTCCCTGTAGATTGCAATTCTTGCCCTGTTAAGTTTAGTGGAAGCTCCAGACATTGAAATTTAGGGGCAAGTGTCCTTTACCTTCCCCACTTTATTATTTTTTTTAAGTGTGATAAAGCTCAGGTCCAGCCTGTGGGTGCCTTTTGGGAAGCAGCCCTGGGGCCCCAGGATGTTAGTGGACACACCCCAGTGTTTCCAGGCTGTGGATGACTCACTATTATTTCAACCAAGAGGATCACTACTCATAAGCCCTTGCGATTATTCCTCTACACAGGAATTTTACAGCCAGGAGCCTCTTGGGAATACAATACTGTACACTTATGTTGGTTTCAATAATAGGTCATGTAGAGAAGGGATGGTACTGATGACATGAAAACTATTTCAAAAGTTAGAGACAGCTACAGTTTTCCTTTGTGTCTTCAAGTCAGAAAAGTGAGATGTCAAAGCAGATGAGGCTGTGGGCAGCCTGAGTCCCAAACCGTGCAAGTGTTGTGGTTTAAATCCACTTTACAGGTTACTATCAGGAAATAGGAATTTCTAAAGCACTGTTAAAAATACATTTTAGGTGCAATTTAAGTTAAATATGTTATACCCAAATAAAACGTTTTAAATATTTGAAAAGTTTATACCCTGGTACCTGCTAAGGTTGGCTTCTGCTAATGGCTAATATTGTTTTTAAAGGTATGAAATACATTTATTTTAGATGGAAAGTCTAGCTTTGATGTGGCAATGGTCGGCATCACAAAACAATCATTTTTAGATGAACATCATACACTTTATGATACACTCACATTTATATACATATACTTGCCTTCATTCTTGAAGGATATTTTCAGTGGATATAGAACTCTGGGTTGACATGGTCTTCTGCTCCCCATAGTTTCTGATAAGAAATTGCAGTCATTTGATCATTTGTTTCCCTGCATATGGTATGTCATTTTTCTCTAGGTATTTTCAAGATAATTTATTAATTTTTAAAGCAATTTTACAATAATGCACCTCAGCGTAGTTTTCTTTATAGTTGTGCTGTTTGGGATTTGATGAGCTTCCTGATTTTGTAAATTTATGTCTTTCACCACATTTGTGATGGCTACTAGCCAAGCTTCAAAGCACGTGCTGGACCCCAGACCTCTCTCCACGTGAGGGTGGGAGAAAGGATCAGTGGGAAGGTGCTCAGGAAGGGATGTTATCCATTCCTTCTTGCTGCCTTAACAACGTACTACAAACTGGGGGGCTTATGGCAACAGAACTTCATTCTCTCCCAGTCCTGGAGGCCGCAAGTCTGAAATCAGGGTGTTGTCAGGGGCAGGTTCCTGTAGGGGAGAGCCTCCTGTCCCTTCTGGCTTCTGGCAGCTGCTGGCCATCCAGGCATACCTGGGCTTTGGCAGCAGAACTCCAAGTGCTGCCGCCATCTCCACAGGGCTGTCTTCTCCCTGTGGGACTCTGTTCAAATGTCCATCGTCCTTTGAGGACACCAGTCATTAGAATTCTCAATATTAGAATTGAGCCCAGGATGAACTCATCTTAGTTAAAAACATCTGCAAAGATCCTATTTCCAAATAAGGTCACGTTTGCAGGGACTGGGGCTAGGACTTCACCACATCTTTTTAGGGGACATAATTCATCCCATAATACTTCTCAAATATTTTTCCTGCCCCATGTTCTCTAACTTTTCTTTCCGGAAGTATTTTATTTGTAATGTTGTCTCACAGTTCCCTAAAGCTCTTTTAGGTTTTATTTTTTCTCAGTCTTTTATTCTCTTTGTTCTTCAAATTGGACAATTTCTATTTCACCTGTCTCCAAGGTCACAGATTCCTCTGTCATAACATTCTGATATTAAACCCATACAGTGGATTTTAAAGTTTCAGATACTGTGTTTTTCAGTTCTAAAATTTCCATTTGATTCTTTACATTTTCTATTCTTCTGCTGAGATTTTTTTCATTATAAGTGTATTTTCCCTTTACTTCATTGAGCATGGTCATATTATATAATAGCTGAGCTGCATGCAGCTCAAATGCCAGTTTACTCTCCCCCCAACTTTTATTTTAAATGGCATGTTTACTGCTTACCCTACCATTTGTGATACAGGAGTCAGCCAGGGCCTTGGGCAGAGTTTACACAACACAGGAGCTCCCCTTCTTTGATTGTTTTCTTGCTAGAACTCCCCTCTCACTTTCTAGTGGTTCTGGCAGCCTTAGGCTCTTTTTCTCTCTGTCCAGAAATATGACAGCTTTTCCAAAGAACATGCAATGGCACAATCACAGCTTGCCCTTAGGCTAAAGCCAGTCACAAAGATGGGGACTCACCTGGTGCCAATCTCTTCTTCCAAATTTCAGCTCCCCTCCAAATTCTGCCAGCCTTCAGATAGTTGTTTTGTTTTTAATATTTTGTCCATAATTTATATTCATTATTTGCAAGAGATTTAGTTTGCAAGGAACTTCCTCCACTGTATTATACGTGAGAATCCCTTACCCACTGCTGCAAAAAAACTCTAATCAGAGCAGTTAAAAGTTTATAGAAAAATCATGCAGAAAGTAGAGTTCCCATATAATGCCTCCCTCATACACACAGTGTTCCCGGTATTAATAGTTTGCAATTGTGTGATGTATTTGTTACAACTGATGAGCCAATATTATTATAATTATATTATTATCTAAAGCCCATAGTTTACTTTAGAGATCACTCTTTGGGTTGTTCTATGGGTCTTAAAAAGGTTTTATTGTGGTAACATACATAAACATAAAATTTCCCATTTTAACCACTTTCAAATACACATTTCATTGGTGTTAATTACATTCATAACGTGTGCTACCATCTCCACCATCCATCACCAAGACACCCCAAATAGAAACTCTGTACCAATTAAGCACTAACTCCCTATTCCCACCCCCACCCCTGCCCCAGTAACCTGTATTCTAATTTCTTCCTATGAATTTGCATATTCTCATGATTTCATATCAGTGAGCTCATACCACATGTGTCCTTTTGTGTGTGGCTCCTAACCCACTGCTTTAAATTTTCTGGGTAGTAGATATGAATCTCAAGCCATAAAGGCAGATGTATGAGAACCATATCATCCATTTTCCATAGTTCAAGTTTATTTCTATTTGGTACTCAGAAACTCAGCCCTTTCCGAGCTTTCCTCTCATACTTCCTGGGGTTGTTCCCCAGTTCTCAGGTCATATGACACACCGGGTCATTGGTCCCAACAGGTCACTGTGGGGCCACCCATTGTCCCTGTACATGTGGCCCCACCAGACCCCTTGGGTTTCTGGTGCTCCAGCTGCACAAATGAGGCTGCCTCGGATCCTGGCTTCTTGGGCACACGAGCAGACTTTTCCCTCTGGGATCTTCTGCTGCCCTGGTGACATTGGCGGGCAGAGCCCCAGACCCCTCTCTTCCTCTTGTCTTCTCCTTTCTTCTGAGACCCAGGCGAATTTTGGTCCAGGCAAATTCTCCCTTCAGTTGTCTTCAAGAAACATTATTTATTTTTCCTGTATATGCCTAAGGTTTTCATAAGAATTTAGGCTTTTGGAACTTCAGAGTCAGAAAGAAGTATAAGCTACTCTTGTTTCCACCCTGCCAAATGCTTCCCCTGAGGCTACAAGCTCAGAGCTGTCCAAAAGCTTGGACAGAGGGGCCTGGGGAGGGCACGGAAACAGAAAATATAGGAGGAAAATTCCTGTAGCTTGGTATCACCAGATATTATTCAGACGGAAATGTGTCTTATTCATCTCTGATTCCCCAGTACCTCACCGCTTGGAACATGGTGATTTCTTACGAAATGTTATTAAGTGAAGGGGCAAATTTGCTATGTAATATTGGGCAAGTCTTGTGACTACCCACCTTATATTCCTGGAGCTATAGAATGGGGATAATGATACTGATGTCACACAGTTGTTGTAGGATTAAGCGAGATTATGCACAATTTGTGAAGCGTTTTCTAGTTGTACTGTTTTATTACTGTTATTATAAATGTGCATTGAGCTGAGATAGAGCTTCGCATCTTTGCCCAAAGTCTGGGTGATTCTAGGCAGATCCAGTCAACTGGAAATATCCTTTTATCTTTCTCCCAGAGAAGATGTACAATTTCAACATATTTTTTTGCTCTCCAAATTATTTATCCCCCTGATGACAGTTTTTATGTCAGTTTGCTTGATGATTCCTGGATGATAAGAATTGATTTTAGATTAGGTTCTACCCAGCATGGAGTAACTGGTACACTATTGAGAAAATATTGGTAATATTGTATCTCATCTTACAGGCATGTTTGGCTCTTTGCATATTTTAGTTAGAATTTAGACTGAAAAATTCTAATCACATGACATGCTAAGGAACACTTTAAATGGCATTTAAGGCACTGTTTAAGTATTCATAGAAAATGCTTTCCAGGCTGCCTAATGTAGTAAAAATAGAATGAGTTATATCTCTTGTTGGAACCTCTGTAAATGGGTCCAGTGTTTAATAAAGATTTATAATTTTTTATGTTGTTTGTGTACCGATGTGAGAAGGACATCACTCATTTCTAAAGGAACTCAGAAATAAGAAGGGCTGCCTGCATTTGATGACCTAGTGTTTTCCAAGGAGCTCATAAACCATGGCAAATTGCCCAAATGCCTCCTTCCAAAGTCCTTGCTGGACAGCAACCTGCCATGCCACTCTGGACAAAAACTTGGGATTCACACTTGGGAGCAAGGCTAAGGTTGGGATGTGAGGGACCAGATGGTGGGAGCATAGATCCTACGTAAGGTCTGGGGAAGGGAAGAAACAGGGTATGAGAGCTGTTAGCCACACCTCAAAGCAAGCCCCAGGTCCCAAACCTCTCTCCATATGGAGTGTGGCAAAAGATCGGTGGGCATGCCAGTAGGATGTCAGGAGGTCCATCGGCAGGCCTTAGGATCAGAATCCAGAGAACAAGGATGGCCAGGGACAGAAATCCATCCTCAAGGGGGCCTGCCTTTGGGCAATGGGTTTCCTACTTAGGGTTGTTCCATCAGTGAATATTTTTTATATGCCTACTGTATGCAAGGCAGTGTGTTAAATGCTGGCATATTTTATTCTGATATAAAAGAGAAACAAGAACACTTAAAGTTTATATTTTACTAAATAACTTCTAAAATATTTTTCCTTCTGGTGTATTCATCTCTGTCTCTCTGTCTCTCTCTCTCCCCTCCCCCATTCTCTCTCGCTCTTTTTTGGGGGGTGTTCTGCAACTAGATTTCTAGGGTTGATCTCGGCACCACCATCAGTAGCTGTATTTTATCATGAAAATTATTAACTTCTCTGTGCTTGATAAAATGAAATTATAGCAGTATCTACTTTATAGGGTTGGTGTGAAGATGAAATGAGTTCTTTCATAGAAAGTTCTTAGCAGAGAAGCTAGTACGGGCTCAGTAAATGTTTTCTATTTATTTACTATCATTTTGTGGAGGCTGGGAAGGTTGGAAGCCAGGTCTTCACAGGGCCAATATAGGGTAGTAATGGGTGATTCATAGCAGTGATGAGTTCAGTTGGTGATGTGGGAAGCAGTAGAGGGTGTGTGTAGGACAGCTGGCTGTGGACTCTGGAAGGAAGCTCTGTGAACCCTGCAAGAAGGGATCAAAGGGTAGGGGAGACAGTTAAGGTCCTGGGAAGAAGGCCTGGCATGGGGGCATTGAGCATGGGCTCAGTTGTGGTGTAGCTAGATAGTGGGACTCAGCATGTGAAAATAGGTATCTGAGGTACTAATACTAGAGGGGAGTAAGCAGTAGCAAGGACCCAAAGTTGAGCCAATGGAATTGAGCCGAGGTGGGGGGACACTTTACATTTCCCGTGCCCATGGCCAGGTCTGTGGCCTGGCTAAGTGAAGCCTGGCATTAAAATCTGAGTTGTCGTAATAACAACAATAGTAATGACGTTACTATTACTATTCTTACTCCTACTCATCCTGTTTTTTTTTTGGGGGGGAGGGGTTTTGCCTACTATGAACCTGGCTCTGTGTTAAGTGCTTCCTTCACACCAATCCCATGAGTAGACCTTACCATCCCATTTTTTTTTAAAAAGATGAGGACACTAAGTAGAGAGAAATTGAATGTCTTACAAAGATCACAAGTTAATAAGTGGAGGGGCCAGGTTTAAACCTAGTCAGATTTTTTTGCTCTAAACCACTTAAATATTCTGCCTTCAAAAACTTGGAACAGAGCAATTGGGCAGCTAGAGGGAAAGAGGGAAAATACAGTGGGGTTGTATCATCTGTGTATTTAAGTTTTAGGAATTTGCCAATTTGTGCCTGGCAGAGAGAGGTCGGGGGCAGGAGAAGGAGAGAAAATTACAATACTGGAGAAGGCAATTCAGCCCACTGCTCCATTCAATGAGCATGTGATTCAGACCCAGACTGAGAGTCAGGTGAGAAATGGAGTTGCTGCTCCCTTCATAGGGATCTGTTTCCCATTGTTCCTCACAGGCAAAGGCTCTCACTGCCCTGAGTGTACTTCTAGTGTTTAAAGACACATAGTCTTTGCAAACATGAGATTAAATGCAAGCCAAATGCTTCATCTGGTGTCCAATGGAGAGAACAACCACCTCCTCCAAAGCTGGAGGAGAAGCTGACTGGGCTGGAATTACTGGGAGACGGTCTGTAGGTCTCCAACATGGCACTTGCCTAGGGAATTAGCAAGAGCATTTTTGATTACCAGTGATCTGTCCTTGGTGCTGAATTTGGAACCTACTCCTTGGGTTAGTGCAGCTCTCTTCAACCACACCCCAGCAAGGAGAAGGAATGAGCTGTGCTGAGAAATCTTAGTAAGTTAGCACATTCAAAACCAACAACATGCAGTAATATCCAATGTGTCTTCTATTTCCTATATATTTGAAAGTGGGGCTGATTAGATTGCTGCCAGATTAAAGTCCTAGAATCCTTTGTTATTTGGATTGCAATTTTTCTGCTTGTATTTGGCTGAGTCTGTCCCAATACTTATTTTAGTTTAAAGGTATGAATTTTCCCTACACACAAAAGAAATAGAAGGCAGAAAATGCAGAAGAAATGCCTTCACAACATTCCTTGAGTTGTTCTGTGATTAGACCATTGGAGGGGTATATGAAATTTCCATTTCAATTGAGTTTTCCACCAACAAAGAGATTAGACTTAGCTCCTACTTTAACTTCTCCAAAACCTGCTGCAAATCACTGCATTCTGCATAGACCATGGAAACAAGTAAGGAGTTGGGCCAATGTCAATAGAGAGGCTTCTCTTAATTTTCAGGGGAATATCTTTTTAGAGGCCTGAGGAGATCAAGGTGAACATAACACCAGGCTGAAACTGGGCTCCAGCTATTGTCTCAAAAGTCCTTGAACACTGGTAAGGTTTAGTTGTGACCAGTCACGTGACAATGGCTGTGATGGAAGGGAACAGCTTCCCTTCAACAGAAAACAAGCTCAGGGCACTGAAAAGGTTTTGCTGAGATTGTTTTGGGGAAGACTGTCAGGTGGGGGTAGTTGAACATGTGGTCTTGACCACAGTCTCAGCTCCCATGGTGTTTGTCCAACTGATTCCAAATGCCATCCTCATGATGTGTGTGTGTATGTGTGTGTAGGGTGGGAAAGGAAGGCCATGGACACTGATCTCATTGTAAAATATTCAACTGAAGTGGGACTAAGCCTGTTTTTCCTTGAGCTCATCTGTGAGAAGCAGGGATGTTCACAAAAGTATATTAAATAGTAACAGAGACCAGAATAGAACCAAAGAAATAAAATATTGGAAGCATGGAAGCAGTTTACCAACTACAGATATGGTAGACTTTTTACTGTGGCTCTCAGTGGATCTTGCCTCCCAGTATTTATGCACTAGTCATTCTGGGCTTAGCCTTTTCATTTGCTTTGGCTGATGGGCTGTTAACAAGTGTGATGCAATCAGAGGTTTTAATAAATGCCAAATCCTCTTGGAACAGTCCTTCTTAGGATCTGATGACCCTGTAAAGAAGTCCCTGTAGAAAGACTGCATTGAAATGGAGATGTCTCAGTCTTCTACATGGGGGACACCATTTGGGAAGGCCCAGCACTAGTCACCATCTGATGCAGCCTCATGAGAGACCACGAAAAGCAGCAGAAGAGCCACCCAGCTGAGCCCTGTCAACCTCAGAATTATAAGAAATGAAAAAAGGCTTTTGTTTGAAGTCATTAAGTTTTTTTTTTTTTTTTGGTCATATTTTATTTTCATCACTCTTTTGACACTTCTAGTTACTTTTATTGATATAATCTTCATTTCTAGACTCTCTTCAAGGCCTCTCTCTCCTGTTTTTTCTTTTCAGGCTGTAGCACACCATTTAGTATGTCCTGCAAAGCAAGTCTCTTGGTTACAAACTCTCTCAGGTTCTGTTTATCTGTGAATATTCTAAACTCATCCTCATTTTTGAAAGACAATCTTGCCAGATATAAAATTCTTAGCTGGCAGTTTTTCTCTTGTGGTATCTTAAATATATCATACCACTGTCTTTTTGCCTCCATGGTTTCTGATGAGACATTGGCACTTAATCTTATTGGGTATCCCTTATATGTTATGCATTGCTTTTCTCTTGCTGCTCTCAGAATTCTCTCTTTGTCTTTGGCATTTGACATTCTGATTAGTATGTGTCTCGGAATTCGTCTATTCAGATTTTTTTTGGATGGGAGTATGTTGTGCTTCTTGGATATGGATATCTATGTCCTTCAATAGGGTTGGGAAATTTTCTACCATTATTTCTTCAAATATTCCTTCTGCCCCTTTTCCCTTCTCTTCTCCTTCTGGGACACCCATGACATGTTTGTTTACATGTCTCTTGCTGTCATTTATTTCCCTAAGACCTTGTTCAAGTTTTTCCAATCTTTTCTTCATCTGTTCTTTTGTATGTTTACTTTCATAGGCCATTTCTTCAAGCTCACCAATCCTTTCTTCTGCCTCCTCAAATCTGCTATTCTATGATTCCAGTGTATTTTTAACTTCATTTATTGAACCTTTTATTCCCATAAGATCTGCTATTTGTATATGTATGCTTTCAAATTCTTCTTTGTGTGCGTCCAATATTTTCTTAATATCCTTAATTTCTTTAGCCATCTCATTGAATTTATTAAGGAGGTTTGTTTGAACATCTTTGATTAGTTGTCTCAATTCCTTTATGTCATCTGGAGGCTTATCTTGTTCCTTTAACTAGGTCATATCTTCCTGTTTCTTGGTGTGGATTGTAATTTTTTGTTGGTGTCTTGGCATCTGGCTTACTAGAGTATTTATTCTGGGTGCAGTTTTTCTCTTTAGTTTAGGGCTTCTTGCCCTTTTCCCCTTGCTGGTTGTGTAGTAGGAGCCAAGGATGTAGTTGGTGCTATAAGCTGTGGAGGATCAAGCTGCCCTCATTGCCCCAAGGACCAATGAAGCTTTTCCCAACTTTCTCCTTTGCCAGGGGTAGGGACAGAGCCACAGCTGTGTGGAATAATCCAGCTCATGCAGGCCTAGACTGAAGTTGCCCAGAGAGACTGAAGAAGCTTCACACCTGTTTCTCCCCTGCCTGGGGCAGGAATGGAACTGCAGGTGTGGGCAGCAGTCTATGCACTGCAGGTCCAAGATGAGCACAGTTGCCCCAGTAGGCTTGCAATTATTCAGTCTGTGCCCGCTAAATGTACCTGCAGTTACCTAGATAGGTTGGTGCAGGGCCCACCATCTTCCTCCCTGCCAGAGGTGGGGCTCAAGCCTAGGTCAGGGCTACAGGCCAATCTGGGTGAAAGAAATCAGTTTCTACCGTCACTGTGATTTTCAGTCAGCCTGGCTTCCCCTCATGCTGGGGGTGGAGTCAAAATGGTGGCCACTGGCCTCCGTCTGACTTGGACAGGGTCAAACTTTAGCTGTTCTTAGGGTTATACTTTAGCAGCAGAATTTACTAATCAGTAGCTGAAATCCGTGGCCAACCATCTCTTCTTCCCCTTTTTTGGGAAATGGAGCTTCCAATTCCTGCCACAGAATTGCTCCTGGGGCGGCTTGTGCTGCCAAAGTTGGATGATCACTGGCCTCCGTGGCATGGCCTGTAATTTCCTGGAGAGGCTGGCGCAGCTCCCCCCAGCTTCCACCCTGCCTAAGGCTGGGCTGGGGCTTAGGCTAGAGCTGCAATCTGATCTAGGTGGAAAGAAGCTGGTCCACACTAGCACTGTGATTTTCAGTCAGCCCTGCTTCCATTTGTGTCAGGCACGGAGTTAAGATGGCAGCCACTGGCCTCTTTCTGACTTGGACAGGTCCAAACTTTAGCTTTTCTTAGGATTATACTTTAGCCTGACAAGTTTACTAATCAGTAGCTGAAGTTGGTGCCCAACATCTCTTCCTCCCCCGTTTCGGAAAGTGGAGCTTCCAATTCCAGCCATGGAACAGCTCCTGAGGTGGCTTGTGCCTCCAGTGGAGGATGGGCACCGGCCTCTAGGAAGTGGAGGGCTCTACTCAGGAATCTTCTCTGCAGATGGGCAGTCTCCTCCCTCCATTCCATCAAGGATGTTTCTGGATGCTCTTCTGGTCTCCTGCAGCCCACAAACAAGTGCTCTCGATAGCTGTGGGTGGTCATCAACTGCCCCGTAGCAGGAGCTGATTCTCGGAGCTCTTTATTCTGCCGCCATCTTGCTGGTTGTTGAAGTCATTAAGTTTTGAAGCTGTTTGTTAATAACTGAAACAATAGATTTCTGCTCCCATCACTGTTACCTGACTTACAAGGCTCCCAGGCCTTGTGCTGTACTAAATGGCTACCTGAGGTGATTGTACTTAATCCTGAAGGTAGGTACAATTTCACAGACACCTCCCCTTCTGTATCCTCTGCTCCATTGCCATCTCCATGTGTGGCTGCCATGCTAGAGCATTCCTTTCTATTTTTTCAAACTAGTGCAGTAAGCCAAGGCCCCAATCTGCTGCCCAGCAAACACCACCACTATTGACAACACTGCTGCTTCTAACAATGACACATTCTCTGATGGTGTAGAATGCACCAGGTGCTATAGGAACTGCTTCCTTGACAGCAGCCCTTCCTTTTGGTCTAGTTTCCAGGCTGAGGGGGTGTCAGCTGCCACAGTCAATTGCTAGACTATGGAGAAGAAGCGTCAGAAGCTCTCTTCTGAGGAAGAGCTCTGATACAGTCCTTCCTTCCTGTCCTTACTGTCCTTTCTCAGCCATGTGTGCCGACAAGACCAGGGCTTAGAGTCCGTGCTGACATGGGAAGGCCAAGCAGGTCAAGGTCTCCTGGTCACTGGAAGGTACTGAGTGTAGGCAGTTCACCAAACCTGGCTGTCTGGCCCAGTTGGGTCAGGGGTTGGCTAGTTTGGATTCTGGAGATTGTAATAAATGGTTCTGGGTCTCAGTGGAGCAATCTGGGTTGGCTTGTTGTCATGGCTGTCAAGAACAAGGCCAAGACCAGACAACCAGAGCCGGGGTGGGTGCATGGCTGGGCAGCACTGTTCTTGTGAGCTGCAGCTGGCCTCTGTGAAAGGCCAGGGCTTCTGCTGCCCTGTTTTCAGTGTGTGGCAGTCAAGTAGTCCCACATACATTCAAGAGTTTGCCTCCCATTCTGGATATCCAGGATGGCATGCCCTCTCTGCCTTCCTAATCAGAAAACAAACACACACCCCGCCCCCCAATCCAAAATAAACAAGCAAAACAACCTCAGGCCAAAGAGAATGTGGATAGATGCCACAAAGATAAAGGCAAAAAAACTATTGTTCTAAAAACTTGCTCTCTTTGGCAATCAAATTCCCTGCCCTCCGGATCTACTGCAGGTGGCGGCTACCAACCCATGCTTTCCCTTCTGTCCAGGCCTAGGTGGACTCCAGCACCCATGCTAGGCTCTTGACTTAGAACTGATTAGAAGCACCAGGGAGCACACGAGAACAGGAGGGACCTTAAACTGCACCATTCCCTCCAGTGCCCACGGGAGGCTCAAGCCAGGAATGACAGCACATTTGGTCTTTAGGCTGCTGGGGTCCACCTTCCTCGATTCCTAGCACTGCCCAGCCCCCCAGCCCCCACCTTACCGCATTCAGCTGGCTGGCATCTTTGACCCTGGCTGAGGCCTCTTGGACCCTCCAATAGTTGTATCAGGTTCTTCCAGGTCCCCTGGCTGAATTCTTGGGCCTGGGCGTTCTTGCTTACAGAGCTGGATCCGGGATCCACAGCACTGGGGAGACTTCCTCCCTTCCCTGACTTTCCACTGACTCAAATAAAGTACTTCTTTCATGTTAGGTGCACCTTTTAAAATAACAGCCTTAAGGAGATATTTTTGGGGAATGAAAAATCAAAGGCTCCATTCTCTTGATATTAAAATGAAGAATGCAAATCCCAAGGCTTCTCAGCTAATTAAGGGCAGAGATAATGGAGGCATGGAAAACACTGGGGGGAAGGAATATAGGCAAAAAAACAAAGGGAGAGGACAGGATGGGAGTTGGCTGGGAGGGAGGCTTGCTGGGGTCTGGGTAGGCCCCCTTAGCAGCTCCTCCTGAGACACAGACTGCGATCCTTCCACAGCCGAGGGCTTGACCCCTGGAATCTAATAAACTGATTACCCGGGGTCTGTTTCACCATTACTCTTTACTCCCAGTCCCTCAGAGGCACAGCCTTAAAGGGGCAGCCCCGATGGATGGAGCTGGATGGAGCTGGATGGAGCGTGAGCGAGAAAATGTTCACCTGAGGGGCCTGGCAGTGGAGAGGCCCCCGGGGAACAGCAGACTTACCTCCATTTTAGAGGGGAGAGGAGCCTAGTGCCTCTGGGTGCCCACCACTCACTAGAGGAAATTATGACTTAAAATTTTTTTATAGCTTACATTTGGTGCATTTGTTCCATATACCCCATACTACTAACACCATGTCTTCGTGTTGTGCATCTGCCATAGTTCAGGAGAGAACACTTTCATATTTGTACTGTTAACCAGTCCATCTTCCACTACGGGGTTCACTGTGTTATATGGTCCCCTGCCTCCCACCGTCCATCCAAAGTGCACGCTCTGTGGCTCTCAGAGTTATGTTTGCTTTTAATATCCTGCAGTCTTCACTTTAGTCCCATGAGTCTGCAAGTAAAGGTCAGAGGGGCCATCTAGCCAATAAGTAGCTGAGCAGGACTTGAATCTAGGTCAACCTGACAAATGCCCAAACTTTTCCTACTCCCCTGCCCTGTCTGCAAGATGGATATGAACGAGTACTTTAAAAATGCTTGTTGTGGAAAGCTTGCAATGTGCCAAAAAGTACGAGGAAGATGAAATCACCTATCAGCCTATCATTCAGAAGCAACCACTGTTAATACGATTTGTTTTGCTTACGTTTGGGGTTTTCTTTGGTGTTAATGCCTTTAAACAATTTCCTACTCCACTGCATTTTATTTAAATTTATGTGTATTAAATAAAACATAAATACTTTTTACTTTAAATTGTAAAAATAATATAATGTCTAAAAAAATGTTTGAAAATCTGAATTGCCTACATTCAATGACTGAACTTGTGTGTGTGTGTATATGTAACATGACTGACCCCAAATATATCTCAACTTCAACTTGTTTGCTATCTCATATATTTATATTCTGAGTAAAAGATACTGCAATCATCTTGTCTGAGACATAAAATCAGCTGAAATTTATCAGAAGTTTTGGTTGATAGCACTTCTCACTGAGAAGAAGAAGCTCATGAAAATGCCTTGCAGAAAATGATGTGGGGAATTAGGTTTACACAGAAGCCAAGAAAATGTCCAAATCACTCAATACCAGAAAACAATTTCTGGAATTTTTCCTTAAGGAAATTAAGGAAACAATTCAGTACACAAAGAAAGATACATGGGTGAAAATGTTCATTTTTACATTATCTCTAATTGCAATTAATTGACAATAAAGCTTACGTCAAGTAATAAAAAGATATTTAAGTAAAACAATACAACTACCCACTTGGAATATTATTCAGCCATTAAATATGATAGCTGAAGATAATGTGTCCAGAGGCTAAAAATTAGCTGAATAATTGTGGGGCATTGAATCATGTCCCCCATAAGACGTATTTGGATCTTAATGTGCGTTCCTGTGGGTGTGAACCCATTTTCAAGTAGAGCCTTTGGAAGATGTTAGTATTAGTAAAGTTGTAGCAAAATTGAGCAGGTGGACCTTAATCCATACGACAGAGGGCCTTATAAAGAGGAAGCTCAGATGCAGCCCCAGAAGAAGCCAGGAGAAGCTGGAGGTGAGAAGCAGCCAGCCAGGAGAGAGAAGGCACCTCCTCCTGGAAGGAGCTCTGGGCAGCAGTCATAAAACAGGCTTCCATGCCGCTGCTCCTGTCCGCTTCCAGAGACGCACACTCAGGACAGAGCCACAGACCCAAGGCTGCAGATTCGTGGCTTTTAGGAGACTGCTGTCTTCCTGGTAGAGATGCAACGTATTGGTGAGTCTGCGGTGTTTCTTCTTTCCTGATTAGATCAAAATCTCAGCAGAACAAATCAATCTGCTTTTTCCCCCATTTAAACTACCACTGCTTCAACTTTGATTTTATTACCTCTCACCTGGATGAGCGCAACAATCGCCTAAGAGCTCTCCGTGCCCTGGTCTCTCTCCCTCTCTGTGTTCAATTCAATTGCTGCCAAGGGATCTTCCTAAAATGCAAACATGATATCGGCAATTTCCTGCTTAGATTCATTTAATGGCTCTCCCTTCACTCAACTTTCAGATGCCCTAGCAAAGCGTTCTTCCTGCATTTTCAGCACCATCACTCGCCATTTTTCCTTATGCCCCAAATACTTCAGTCACACTCACTTTCGTTTCCTGAACCAAGCGTGCTCTGACATGCTTCTGGGCCTTTGCAGATGCAATACAGTCTAGAACGTCCTTCTGGAGTGACTCATTGTTAAACACCACTGCCTCTGAAGCCCCTTTTCCTACTTTCTCCTGTGTAGGCCTGCTCACTCAGCATCAGTCAGGCCCTAAGTTGTGGGCAACAGAGTCCACTCGAGCTAGCTGAAGTGGGAGGAGGTTGATGAGTTGAAGAGAAAGCTGTAGTTGTCTGGAGGGCTTCGGAAATAGGCTTCCAGCAGCAGCTCCCAGGACCACAGCTTGGTACTGGCCTGGTGAAGGAGCTGCTTCCAACTCTGTTCCCAAAACCATGCAACAGTGCTGCCTGCTTCCTCGTGCAACTCGTTTCCAAATGCAGTCCTATGTGCATGCATCTGACTGGTGGAAACTAAGGCACGTGTCTGTATTCTAACAGCAGGGGAAACTGGGGATGCTTTCTCCTCTGAGTCTACCTTGAGAAGGTAGATCCCTAACATGGAGAACTACCAACATGTGGTAAAGGTGTCTAAAAGACCTTGGGCACCATGAATGACAGAGCTCCACTAAGCTTCTTTCAAAAAATTTTTTAAACAGTTTTTTATTTCACTATGATTACCTTTATGCATGGATGCTTTCTACATGGATGGACTTTCCGAGTTATGGTGATGTCTTCTTTATTTCTGAATCCACAGTCCCCTTACACCATTCCTGCCATTCTTATTGATTATTAAAGGAATAGAGCTATGAGAATTCCTTGCCTAAATTTTTTTCAGTGTTAATTGTAGGAAAGATTTTAATCTAGTCTTGGAAACTGTGCCCTGGTTTCTGTGCTCTGAAAAGCATGGAACCAGACCTTAAATAACACAGGGTGCAGGATTCAGGACCTTAAATACTATTTAAAACCTGGCCTCCTGGAGCCAAACAGCAGATCCTTTTCCAGGGCTGCTGTTCAGTGCTTCCTTGTGTCCCACCCGCAGTAATAAACACAGTGGCCTTCAGCAAATGATGGACTGAGGAGAGGCTATCTCGAGTGCTCCCTGCCTCCCTTCTCAGCCCTAGGACCTGCTCCTCACCTATGTCAAGCTTTATTGCCTACAAAGGACTTTTTCACACCTTTTATCCATTTAAAGCTCACTGTTATTCTGTGTAGTTTTATTGTCTCCATGTAATAGTTCAGGCTAGAGGTCAGCAAACTACAGCCTCAGGGCCAAATCCAGCTGCAGCCTGCTTTTGTAAGTAAGGTTTTATTGAAATGCACTTACCTCCATTCCTTAAGTAATGCCTGTGATTGCTTTGGGCTACAACAGCAGAGAGGAGGTGTTGCTGTGACCTGCATACCCTAAACTAGTTACCATCTAGCAGAAAAGTTTGTCTGCTCCTGGTCTGAGCCTCTGGAGTACAAGTATTAAGTGAAATTGCCCGTGCAAGTCAGGACCTGAATCCAGGTTTTCAGATTCTAGGCTCCAGTCCTTAGAGACCACTATTGGGAGCCATTAAACATACATGGAGGGAAGTGGATGTGGCTCAGACGACTGGGCTCCAACCTACTACATGGGAGGTCCTGGGTTCAGTTCTCGGTGCTTCCTGGAGAAGATGAGCAAGACAGCAATCTGGCACAATGGGCAGGCATGGTGAGTTGATGTAACAAGATGATGCAACAAGGAGACACAAAGAGGAAAGACAATGAGAGACACAAAAAAGCAGAGAGCTGAGGTGGCTCAAGCGATTGAGTGCCTCTCTCCCATGTGGAAGGTCCCAGGTTTGGTTCCCATACCTCCTGGTAGGGAGGACGAGCAGACACAGAAAGCACACAGTAAATGGACACAAAGAGCAGACAGCAAGCACAAACAATGGGGTGGGGATAAATAAAATCTTTAAAAAACCCCACATAATGAGCCATTTGAAAGCAGATTTCTCTATCAACAGTGGTCCTTTTGACTCAACGGATGCCTACTGCTGACTGAATGAATAGGAAGTACTGTGCAGTATATGAGGATGTGTCTCTACAGCCTTGTTGATTGAGAAGGGCAGATCCCAGAGCATTAAATAGAGTAGAGTTTGGTGATTTGTGATCCAACATAAATGAGTTGTGCATGGGCAGTATACATGATTCTGCAGGCATAGATAATTATCCACTTGGAAGCTTCCACTCTTGTGGATAAGATTGTCCCATTTACCTACTGCTGGGTAACAACGCCTCCAAGCTTAGTAGTGTAAAACAACCACCATTTTATTATATAGCATGATTTTGTGGTCAAGAATTTGGGCAGGGCTCTTCAGGGCAATTGTTCTATTCCCTGTGTTCTCCACACAGGTCACTCAGGCATTTAATTGGTAAATGGACTGGTTGGGATGGTCACATGCACATCTGGCTGGAAGGCTGAGCTAGCTGGGGTTGTTGACTAGAGCCCTAAAAGCCTCTCCAACATGGTGGCCTCAGAGTGGCCACGACTTCTCACATGGCTGCTCAGGGATACCACAGAGAGTGCTACAAGAGAACAGAAAGTGGAAGCTGCCAGTGCTTTAAGGCCTGCGATTACTTCTTCCATATTCTATTGATCAAAGCAGACACGAGCCCACTCAGATTCAGGACAGAAGACATGGACTCTGCCCTCAATGAGAGGAATGTCAATACATTTGTGAACATCTTTAAATTGCCACAGAGAAAGATTAGAAAAAGTGTAAAAAGTACAAAAATGCAAATACAGACAGTGTGCTATAGAAGCTCAGAGAAGACAGGGACCAAATATACTTAGAGTAAAATTCAATTCAAGAAGGTGATAAGACCTTGCCAGACATTTATGAGGGCAAAGCATTAGGTCATGGTGTGGGGAAAGGATCTGCCATGTTTGGGAAATAAGGAAGTAGGTGTGTTAGATTGAAGGAAGCATGCAAGAAGAGGAGAGAGATGACAATGGTTAGGTGCTAATATAGTGGTAGTATTATAAAGGTGAGATAATGTAAATAGAATCACCCTTTCATTGTGCTTTTGCTGTCTCAGATTTTCAACATGAATTCCATGTGAAGAAGGCTGGATGCTGTCATGAAGGCAAAGGGGGGAGCCAACAGAAGTATTTATGAGTAGAATGGAAAAATCAGATTTGTGAAACAACTCTAGTGACAGTGTGGAAGGTATGTAGAGAGATTAATGGCTGGGAGACCAACTGGGAGACTTAACAAGCTCATATGAAAGCCAAGCAGCTTGGCTAGAGCAGTGGCAGATGAAGAGAATGATGGCTTGGATTCACAGGCAGATTTGAGCAGAGTTGGTGACCAATTGGATAAGAGGCATGAAGAAGAGAGAAAAGTTGAAACTGAGTTTGAGTTTTCTAGTGTAAAGGATTCATAGCTTATTTCGAGTTTCCGTTTCATCATACATTCCATTTCCCACAATTGTTTGTGCTCAATGCCTCCCTGGGGATCCACATGGCCCAAGTTCTACCTTGGGGACTTCTCAGAATCTGTTTTCATCCCCCATTCCCATTATGAACAGCTTGATTTTTTGGTATTTCATAATACAAATTCCTGAGGATTCATATCTGATTAGCTTAGCTTTTCCTTGTTGGGAGGATGGTCACCTCAAAGGCCATCTACCAGTGCTAGACTCACAGGCCTATGAATTTGTTGATATTGTGTCAGGCACCCAACTTAGTACAGTAAACCCCGGCTGGAGGTTGGAGGGGAGGTCCAATGGCTGAGTTTATTGTAAGGGGAGCAGTTTTCTTTAGAAGGGGCCAAGGACTTAGTAGCCCTTATGATTATACAGCAAAGAATGAGTCCCAACTTACCCATCCCTGTTGTCCATCTTCCCCTCGATATCCTGTGTGCATCATCCTTGGGGCCATGCATGTTGGCCTGAAGGGTTCAGTGGAAGGACAAGGGAGAATAAGAATGAGAATATGGGAATAATTGTCCCTGTGGTCCAAGGTAGCTAGGAAATGAAGGTCAACAGGGGAAAAAAGAAGTGACCGTGGAAAAAAGACTTAGAAGAGGCTAAAGGTCATATGTAGTTGGGAGAAAAGGGCAAAGCTTGTAAGAAGGACAGGTGTGGTTGTAGAAGGGATGTCCAAAGTGGGAAGGAGATGAGTGTGTTTCTTAGAACCTTGAGTTTGGTTGAGTTTTCCAGGTGGCTGACTTGGGGTGAGAAAGTTTGAACCATCCGTGTGGATGATGAAGCTGTCCAGGATAATAGCATGTATAGGGTAGAGAAGAAACAGGGTTCAGGCTCCAAAGCTCTTCTTAAATGCAGCAGAATCATCAGGCCCAACAGTGATGGGGTGGAGAAAGGACAGGAATGCTCGTAGCTGGGGGCCCTGGAGGAGGGAATTTTGATTGAAATGGAAGAGTAATAGTCGAAGAGTAGGCAAAGCAGCACGTAGAGAACTGTCATCCTCTCTACCTTCATCCACCATAATCCACTTACAAGCCCTCAAACAAACCACAAAATGCCCCAAACAAGGAATGGGGATGCCAGAAGAGCATCCTTCCCTGAGGAAAGAGCGAGAGAGAAGGCTGTACTGGCCAGAGAGAGCCAGAGAGAGCCAAATGAAGAGGTGTGGAAACCACTCAGGGAAAGGACTGAGGGTGAAGGGGAGGATGGTTATGGTACATGTAGACGCCAGTGGGCCATGAGAAGGGATTGAGCTGCAGGGGTTGAGGGTGGGGTGTTGTAGACGGGGTCATTATGGTCCTAAGGATAATGGACAAAGGACATTGAGGAATTAGTGGATAAGAGGAGAGGAGAGTGCCTAATTGATTAATTGATTCCTGGGTCCCTCTCCCAGTAGGTAGAACCAGTGACAAGTTAGAAGGGGAAAGGAGAATGATAGAGTTTCCCTCCGGAAGCTTAGCAAAGGTGTCTGGCTCCAGGGAGAGCGCTTTCTCAGAACAAGATATGTGAGTGAGCGTAAATACAGGGATTCAGTCTCCAGGGCTCGCAGGAAAGAAGTTCTCTCCTTTTTCTCAAAGTCATCTCAACTTATCATGATGACAATGCTGTGAAAAGGACATCTTGGAAAACCCAAAGCGGCATGTTTGAGATGATAAAGTAAATCCAATTTGTTGAGATGTTTCTGCATGCTTGGAGATAAATCACGCTATTGTATGTTATCAGCAGATGGGTGGGCAGTTTAACGGCTTAAAACTGGCAGCAAAATGGCAAAGGTTCCTAATATCTATGAAGAATCAATTATTTTATGCGGGTTTCTGGACAGTGGAAATCAGGTCTGTGCAGAGAAACACAAAGCAATTATGTAAAATGGGACAGCTTGACGGAGAATATTTTTTTGCAGAGGGTGAGAGAGAGGAGCAGTGAAGCGGGCAGGTGGGCTGGGCAGCAGGCGACATGGGGGTGATTTCCCTCCTCAGGTAGACAGGGTCCTGGGTGTAAGTGCTCATGTGCAGATGGACACCACGTCACGAAAGTCAGTGGGACCTCTTCCTGAGTGTCCGTGTAGGGTAAGAAAGAGGCAGGATTGCAGCTACCAGCCTGGCTCCTGTTCTAGAGATACCACTCACTACACCAGCGATCTTGCTGCCCTCGTGTGTAAAATGGGGCCAATCATTTTACTGACCTCACACGATTGCTGTGAAGATAAAATAAGATAATCTATGAGAATTACTTGGAACAACTTCTGACATACAGTGTGAAGGTAATAAATACTACTCTTATTGCTATCTGGATTTTATGTATTTTGTGTTTTGTATAGACACACAAGTACAGGGCTCCTCATGGGCAGGTCCCACCCTTCCTCCTGTAGTGAGACAGAATCAGCGCACAAATGTCTCTATCACTAAGTCGCAATCACACAGGCCCCAGCTTGCCGGACCAAGACCTAGGGTCTCTGAAAGAGCTCTGGGGCTACCTGGGCCTTGGCTTTTCATGGAGATGGGAAGGCTTGGCTCTGGTACAGCAATGTCACCCTGGTGTAAAGTCTCCACCAGGAGTCATAAAACTGAATTGCAGCCTTGTCAGCTCTGTCACAGATGAGCTATGTGCCCTCAGCATAATTGCTGGCACCATGGACAAAGAGAAGGGGCCACCTGGCCCCCAGACTGGGCCAAGTCACCCTTATTTGGCACCACCACCATGCCCTGGCAGGTGTCCAATGCTGCCTTCCAAACATTTCCATCATCATGCTGATGCCTTTTTCTTCTCCACTAGACTGCTAGCACCTCAAATATGAGTAATGATCTCAACAACTGGCTCTTATTTAGCATTCATTCTGTTCCAGGGACTGTGTCTGAGCTATCTCACTCATCCCAGGGCCTCGCACAGCATCTGACATGTAGTGTCAATAAATATTTAATAGATGACTAGATACAAGAATAAATGGGAGGAGTGGATGTGGCTCAAGCAGTTGAGCGCCTACCTCCCACATGGGAGGTCCCTGGTTCAGTTCCCAGTGCCTCCTAAAGGAAAACAAAGAAACAAGGAGCAAAGAGCAAAAACAGCAACGAGCAGACATTGAGCAAAAACAATGAGCAGACAACAGGAAAACAACGAGCAAACAGACGAGGGATCCAACTCAGGGGAGCCAATGTGGTTCAGTGGGTGAGTGCCGGCCTCCCACATATGAGGTCTTGGGTTCAATCCCAGTCCTGGTACCTCAAAAAAAAAAAAAAAAAAAAAGAATAAATGAACTTCGTTTGAATCAGACATTTGCTTAGCTTAGTGACTTGGCGCAAATTCCTTGGTGTTCCCTAGCCTTATTGCCCACCACCTGTGGCACATTCAAGCCTTCAGTAGATTTACTTTAACTGGACCATCCCACTTCACCAGCTCGAGGGCACAAAGCAAGTTGTGACATGTGATTACTCCCAGACGTATGTCCTGACCTGCCCCCCATTTGTATTTCTAATTGCCAATTCAGCATTTCTGTTTAGGTGTGCCATAGGTACCTCAAGACATTGTATTGGGAAAAAAATTTAGTGAATATTGTTCAAACTTTAAAATCTGACAATCAGCAACTAATATTTCCTTAGTTAGCATAAAAGGTAGAGAAACTGGGCAGTGACCCTCTGGGCTAAAGTGAGAACTTACAGTTCTTTGTTTCGGGGCAAGCAAACACCTAAATAAGTATTAGAAACTTTCCCCGGAGGCTGTGAACATTCTTAAGGAAACTGGCCACTTCCTTGGGAATTGATGCATGAACTCTGGAATGTGCTTTGGCAATACTCAGTGTTGGTATAAAAGGGGAGGGTTGCGTTGGAGCTTAAGTCCCACCCTGGGCGGGGATGCTCTGCCCAGGTGTTTTTTCCACTCAGGACTCTGGCATCTGCTGCTGATTTGGGACTTCCCAGCCATGAGCCAGATGTTGATATGTCCCCCGGTTTGGTGAATTTGTTTATATGTTTATCATCACTTAATTTCTTATTAACTATTTAGCAGCTTGTGAATTTCCACAACAGTTGGACCCCTGTTTGTGGCTCCCAGGTTACATGCCTTATTAACTACTAATAAGCAGCTATTTCTATGTACTATTCTGACTTAAATATGTATTAATTGTTTCCATCTCCTTTGCATTTAATAAACTTTTTGCTTTGAAGTTTTATTGTTAACCTTTATTTGGCAAAACAGACATGTTAAAAACGGACCACCTGATGCCCACCTCTTGTCCAACCTTCTCCCAGCCTTCCTCCTTTCAAGATGACATCACCATTCACCAGCTGCTCAAAGCAAAACTGTAGGATTTATGATGGATTCTCCTAGTTTCCCTCTCTCTTCACATCCAATCCATCAGCAAATCCTCTGAGCTTTCAGTCTGAGCCTTGCACCCTCTCCACTGTTTCTTCTCTAGCCCACGCCATCCTCATCTCTTACATGGATAATTGCAACTTCTCCTGAATCGTCCCTGTGTTTTCACTCTTTTCTATACACTCCAGTCTTAAGGATTCCACTACTCACGGCTGTTTCCAGGCAAACAATGGGTGGAATGGGGAGAGGGTCTACTCAGTGTGTGTTTTCAGGGTGGATAAGGGGTGCTCAGGGTGCTGGGAGCAAGGAAGCCTAAGAGACTAACGGTCGAAGGGCACAGGGTGAGAAAAGGAATCCACAAATGGCTAGAGGCCCTGAAAAGGGGCAGCCACGGGGGTAGGAGAAAGGGGGGGCTGTGGGGTGAGCTGAGCAGGAGACAGGAGCCCCTCACTGTGGGCTGGAAGCTGCTCAGCCAGGGCTCCCTGTCTACCTTCCAGCTCGGTGTGCTCAAGCAACCAGCTGGCACTGCTATCCCACCCTTTTGATGTAAAAAGCATAATAATAGGTTTGTAATAAAACTGTCGAACCCCAAGAGGGAACAGAGTCTGGGTCTTGCTGTTTTCTTTCCCAGGAGGCTCCTCGCTCCCTGCACACATTTACCGGATCTCTTCCCGGCAACCTTTGAGTTCTGGATGTGGAGGTGGGTGGCGTTTGTTAGACCCAAACCTTGCACTTTATGGGCCATCCCTGACTCCATTGGAATTTAACCTTTTCTCGTGTGAGGATCTATCATGGGCCTGCCCAAGAAGCAGTGTCTTGTGAGTATCTGTATGGTTAAAGTAGCACCGTGGATTACTGGATCTTCTACCATCCACCGTCAGTTCACTTGGAGACCTTAATTTGTAGATCCATTGCTGCGAGATAGTAAGCACTGAATTTCTACAGCTTCACGATGGGCCCCAGCTTTACATTGTGCTGTTGCACACACAGATTCCAAAATACCTTCCAACTGAAGTAATCTGACAGCCGTGATCGTCTTATGCAGGGAGTAAACTACAAAGGAAAACTAAATGGGTTCCCTGGCTGCAGACCTTGGCTTCATGCAGGTAAAATTCTGGCCAGACATGAACATCCAGTTTTCAGCACATATTCAGTTGAAAGCTTTGGTTTATTTGGGTCCCTGAGCTAAATTGGCATCTGTACAAATGAAAACTGTGAAAACCTTAGCTGAAAGGCTTAGGAGAGCGCCAATAAGAAGGAAAGAGAGCAATTGTGTTTGTAAAACCACAGGGTTGAGCTATTCTTCCTTTCTATGCCCATTCTCCCATTTCTTGTTCTTTCTTGGCTGGACTGCCCGAGGCAAGAGGTATTTGCAAACCATCTGTGTGGAGTTGAGAGGCCAGGAGCACCCCCTTTCCAGCCCTCCTTTCTTGGTATTGTTATGAGGTTTCAATCAATCCACAAAATCTGTCCAGAGCCATGAGAAAGGCAATCATTTCTCCTTTCTCCTTTGGGTGACAATTGTGTTTGCTCTCGCTTCCCCTTCACCTCTTGTGGGGACCTGGGAGTTGAAAGTTAATACCATTTCAATGTGTGCTTTTGAACGTGGCCCAGACTGTGCTGTCTAAGTGAAAGGCTTAAACACCTGAGAATAATCTTAGCATTAGGTAAAAATAGCTCCCAGATTTTGTGCTTAGAGTGGTAACTCTGTGTGTCCAAGGACTATAGTTTTCCAGGTTTTCTAGCAAATAGAATTGCTGAGAGACCCAAATCTCAGAACTGGGAGTGGTTCGGAGCTCATCTTGTCTCGACTTCATAGAAAAAAACACATCCATTGCAGACATTTCCCCCCTTTTGGAAACTGGCATCACTTCTCTTCAGCTCTCACACTTGAAAAGACAAAATCCACCATAAGTGAGGCACGTCTTCCTGGTTTACTAGCTTTTTTCATAAGAAAATCTCGGTACCGTGGCGGCTACAGGTGGTGAGAGAGCTCTGACTTCCACGTGGGGTGTGTAAAAATGCCAGGAAAGCCTGCTGGGTCTGTCATGCCCTTGTATTTTATTTTTCATGCTCATCAGTTTTTCTGCAGCACTCAGGCTCAAAGGCAAGGGGGACGCCAGGAGATGACAGTCTACTATAGAAGAGCAGGGAATGCTTTGGTATTCATGTGCTGTGGCCCTTCCCAGCAGGGCTCGGGCTTTGGAGACTGTCCTCTGTGTTCTGCCACAAGCAAACTGCTTGCCCCATCTCAGTCAAGCCCCCTCCTCAGACGCTGGACCTGGCCTGGCCAGGACCTAATCACCCCTGCATTCCTGACAGGCAGGGTTGAGTCTCTGCAGAGCCACGCTGGGAGATAGAGGAGCCTGCAGGGCCCGGAGAGCTGGGGCAGCCGTCTTCTCGCTCCTCTCTCTCCCCTCTTTTACTGGAGCATTTGAAGAGGCAGTGCGGCAAGACCGGCAGAGGCAGGGGTCGTTCAAACTCGCTCTCTGTACACCATCTCTCTGCAGTCCCAGTGCAGGGGGGACATCAGGCAGCAGTGCTGCCTGCTTTCAGAGCCAGGTCCCAGGGGGCTGCCGGCTAAGGGGAAAGGAGGCCACTGTGGACCTTGGCAAGGGCAGACAAATGGCTGCTGAATTTGTTGAGATGTGTGGCTGGGCCTGGCAGCTGTTTGGGCCCTCGGAGGGCTCCTCAGAATGTGCTGGAACCTCCAACCAAGCTGCTCGTCTGCTCCTGCTGCTGGTTTTAGAAAGCTGCCAGCAGGCTTGCCTGCAATTTCTGTGGCATTTCAACAGTCATGAAGACCTCGGTGCTCCTTACTGCCTGGCATCGTCACGCTAACTCACATGAGGCATGTGCTGTTGTCCAGTCTACAGACAAAAAGAGAGAAGCATCTCAGAAGGACGATGGCATGCTCCAAAGCCAGCCCAGTAAGGGGCAGGGCCCCCGCCCCCTGACCTGGCCCCCACCTCGTTCAGCCTGATGGTTCACACAGCTCATTGTCTGCCCTTCAGCGTCTTACGGAGGCGGTCCGGTCTCTGAAAATAGCTGAAAAGCCCTATGTGACAGCTGAGGAAAGAGAAGGGCTACATTCCAATCCCCATGAAAAAATGCAGCGTGCTTCTTTGGGCGAGAGGGTGTGGAGAGCCCGAGGATTTCAGGAAGGGACAGGAAATAGCAATATGTGTGGAGTGGGGATTCCCACATGTGTGAAGTGGAGACTCCCAAACCCGAGCCATTCATTCGGGCAGCCTTCCCTTCTGTCCCTGCACCTGATCTGAGCTCCTGGGAGCAGACTGGGAACTGAAGGACAAAGATGAATAGCACAGCCTGTCCACACTGCATGGAGCTCACAGGTGGGAGGAGAAGAGGATTCAAACACAAACGTGGTGGATAATCACCCTAGTTATACTAGCAAGTTCTCTCCCCGACCACTCCTTTTCTCCCTTGGCCCCTCGTGGCATTTAAGCAGCTAGGCTGGTCTGTGGTCCTCTGATGGGGGAAGGGATGTGGAAACAGAGTCTCTTTCTGGCTTCTGATGTCAAAAGTTTCATCCATTACGGGGGACAGAAAGGACTTAGGGTCCAGAAAAAATACTGGGGAGACCACGTGAAGTATCTCCCATCCAACATCATCCCTCCTCCAGACTGTGGAAGGAGCACGTTGACTAGAGGAAGAGGGAGCTGGAGAAGGAATTATGTGAACAGCAATACTGGGGATCCTGCAGTGAGGGCACTGGGCTCCTTCTCCTGGGTACAGTAGGGAAGGAGGCAGGACCCTAAAGAAGAAGTGACAGCAGGTCAAGGAAGATGGGCTTAGCAAGAGGATAGTTTCGTGTGCCTGGCACAGTAGGCAAGGAGAGGAGAGAGGCCCTGAGCCTGGGACAGGCCCAGCGGTGCTCCGAGGCCAACGCACGTGGACCACGTGTCTAGCACAGGAAGGGTGATGGGCTCTCAGAACACTGGATGGATGACACTGGGCACATGAGCATGTATGCCTGTTGCCACTTTGGCGCTGCAGAAGCCTGTTGGAGAGGACGTCATCTTGAACTAAGATTGAGTTATATGAAAGTAAAGGAAGTTATACTCACTTGGTACCTGAGTGTGTGGATGGGCATTCAAGCCTAGTTTGCAGGCAATTGCCCTCTGGAGCATGAAGGTCACACGGGAGTGTGTCCCCTGGCATAACAGTAACCAGAGGAGGCACAGACAGACCCTCAGACAAGGCCACCTTGTGGGAGGGGTGAGGCTTGAGCTAGGTGCTGATAAATACAAATACGTTTAATGCCATTTTCATGGTGGTTATTTTTTCAAAAATGAATTTCCTATTTTCTCAGGACTGTGAACTTGCCAAGTGCAGTTTTTCCAATGCCAATATTAGTGCAGAGTCATAATGCATCTATAACAGCTTTCCCCTCTTTCTACCATCGCCTCTTGAAGCCACAGATCAAGGCCGTCTTCCAAAAGGCAGCTGGCAGGACCGGCTCATGTTCACTTCTCCTTTCCCCATGGCTGTGCAGAAAGCTGGTAGGTGCTGCCCACTTTAGTACTTTAGATTATGCAGTCTTGCTCTCTGATTCATTCATGTTATTCACATCTTCATGGATTGGTTGTAACTCAAGAGGACTCACTGAGGATACATTCCCAAAAGGTTGGGACCAATGTTCCGCCTTTTTTTTTGGCTTCCCTCATGCATCCTGAGAACTTGAGTGTGTTGAAACTGCTCGCAACCTTGTGCTCTCAGCCCATGTTACAGACGAATGCAGTTGTGAGTCAAGGACACCAAAGAGGCTCACCAGCAGTGAGGCCATGGCTCTGAGGATAAAAGAAACAGTTTGACTGGTCTCGTGTGGCTAAGCGTCCACATTTTTAAAAAACATGAATCAATAAGGATTAGAAGTTCATACCACCATCTCGCTGTGTCTTGGTTAGCACTTCTACACAGGCTCTGCTGAAGTTAATGGCTTGGTAACTATCTGAGGGGTTAGGCCCTGCCGCCCTCAGTGAATCTTCTTTTATGGGTCCAGCCGGTGTTATAACTGGCAAGTGGGCTCGGGTGTGCCTCTTCCTCTTGTAGTGAATGTTCATGTCTATGTGGGAGCCTGGTGTCCTCACAGCAAGGGCTTTTGGTGGGCTGTATTTCTGTCTGCATATACACCATGTCTCCCACCCACTATGTCTAACAGGACTGCTGTGGGATGGACTCACGTTAAGTCTCTTTTCTTATCAGCCTAGTTTAATTTTCACCCCCAAAACATGATCTCTGCCCTCCTCATGGACGGAATCTCAAGGTATGGATATTCTCAAGCCAAGAACACAGAATGCTGGTTCTTCAGATCCTGACCTGAGCCTTAATTTGGAAGTTTTTCAGTTTCTTTCAACCTGAAAGCAGAAATTACTGGTACTTGGGAAAGGAAATCTAAGGGATGTATTCATTATTCAACCCTCAAATGTCCCAAGGGTTCAGGTAATCTACCTTAAATGAGACCACTGGAAAGCTACAGATCTGCCTTGATTGGATTACCCTGAGTAATTAGGGTAATTAGGGCTCTTGGGCTCCATGGTGAGTAAACCTACCAGATCCACCTTCTACCTAAAAGGAGGCCCTGTGAAAGGCAAAGGGGCTGGCCTGGAAGAGCACAGGGCAAGAGGCTACTCGTGGTCAGGAGTGAATGGGAGCCAGAAGCTGGGTGTCCGCAGCCTCTCCGTAGCTCATGCAGTGCCTGGACTGACATCTCATCTTTTCAATAGGTTGGGACTGGCCAAAATCGCTTAACCCCAAATTCAAAATTTTTTTTTTTGAGGTACTGGGGGCCAGGGGATTGAATCTGGGACCTCATATGTGGGAAGCTGGCACTCAACCACTGAGCTACATCAGTTTCCAAATTCAAATTTCCTGAAGAAGGAAGCCTGATTTGTTTATCTTGGGCCACCGTGGACCAGCAATCTGGAACCAATGAGTCAGGACCACCTTTGGCAAGATGAAGACAAGGCATGGCTATGAAGCCAAGGCAGGACTATGAAGACAAGGCAGGACCATGAAGACAAGGCACGGCTATAAAGACAAGGCACAGCCACGAAGACAAGGCACGGCTATGAAGACAAGACACAGCCATGAAGATAAGACAGGACCACGAAGACAAGGCAGGACCATGAAGACAAGGAAGGACTATGAAGACAAGGTAGGACTATGAAGACAAGGCAGGACCATGAAGACAAGGCAGGACCATGAAGACAAAGAAGGACTATGATGACAAG
>JAKSZT010054382.1:2473461-2526894 GCA_026826555.1 Tolypeutes matacus | reverse complement strand
CATGGCCATGAAGATAAGGCAGGACCATAAACACAAGGCACAGCTATGAAGACAAGGCAGGATTATGAAGACAAGGCATGGCTATGAAGACAAGGCAGGACCATGAAGACAAGGCAGGACTATTAAGACAAGGCAGGACTATGAAGACAAGGCACGGCCATGAAGACAAGGCACAGCCATGAAGACAAGGCAGGACCATGAAGATAAGGCAGGACTATGAAGACAAGGCATGGCTATGAAGACAAGACACAGCCATGAAGATAAGACAGGACCACGAAGACAAGGCAGGACCATGAAGACAAAGAAGGACTATGATGACAAGGCAGGACCATGAAGACAAGGCAGGATCATGAAGACAAGGCAGGACTATGAAGACAAGGCAGGACTATGAAGACAAGGCACGGCCATGAAGACAAAGCATGGCCATGAAGACAAGGCACGGATATGAAGACAAGGCAGGACCATGAAGACAAAGCAGGACCATGAAGACAAGGCAGGACCATGAAGACAAGGCAGGACCATGACGACAAGGCATGGCCATGAAGACAAGACCTGGCTATGTCCATGAGAATTAGTGGGCTGTGGAGGAACATTTCTTCAAGGAGGAGCCTGTGCTGATGATCCCATTGTAGATCTCTTATTTCCTGTTGAATCACTTCAACCTAACAAGGAGGTCTCCAATGTCATCTATTTCATGCTTCTTCTTTTTGGTTATCCTTCATCTGTTGCCCCACAATCCACATCACTATCTCTTTATGAAGTGATAAGAGCACAGGATTTGGAACCAGGTAAACACAGGATTGAATTTGGATTTGGAACTAGCTTAAGGCAGGCAAGTTCCTTAACCTCTATCAACTTTGGCTTCTCATTAATAAAACAGGGACAATATACAGGATTGTTGTAAGAATTAAATTATATACTGTTTGCAAAGTGTTTGCACTTAGCATAGAAGTCACTCAGTGAACAGTGACTATTATTATTGTCATTATTAATTTAATATTAATCATCATTATTTCACACAACATGTTCTCACAACAACATTGACAAAGTCCATTCAAGTAAATTGATGCTTTCCTTTTGACTGATGGTGACAGCAAGATTGCAAGCCAATAGGTGGTCTGACAAGCAGGACCCTTGCCTCTGAAAACCACAAAATGCATAATTATGTTTTCATGATAACAAGGATTGCATAATCTTTATTTTTTCAGTTTTTTGTGGTGACAACTTCTGACCCCCGCCTATTGTCCCTTAGTGAGAAGATCACACAATGACACTTCAGTTCATGAGTTAGATGTGAACCTGTGGGCCAAATGGAACCTGTCACTTCTGTCAAATAAACACAACTGTCAGAGAAGTGCCAAGCTGATTTGGTACATGTTTTTGAAATATAATTTAAGTAGGAGGTAGGGCCGGAACAAAGAAAAAATTATATTGGTATATGAGATTCAATATAGGATTGAAAGTGAATAAGGAGAAGACAGGGAGGTATTTTATAATTTACTAAAATACAGGTCTCAGCATCCAAATTTTCTTTAACCATTAAAAACAGTTTCACTTTAAGAAGAATATCCATGGAATGCATATTTTTTATACATATTTCAGAGCCTAGGGAACATTTTCTTTTCTTAAACTCATTACATACATGTCTTTGCCAGCCCTGCCTGAGGGGAAACTGTTTTCACTTAGTGATAGCTTTCCTTGATCAGGACTTTTTGGTATCCTGGTTTCCCTATTATTTATCTAAAGTGCCTGGTTATTGTCTTCTATCTTGAGTGAAGGACCTACATACTTCTTAAAAATCAATTTTATTGATATATATTTATAAAACATACAATCTATCCAAAGTGTACAATCACTGGTATTTGGTATAATCAAAGAGTTGTGCATTCATCACTTCATTCAATATTAGGGCATGTTCATTACTCTAATAATAATAATAAACAAAAAACAAACAAACAAAAAACCCTGCCCCTTAATACTCACCTATCAAGTTCTCTATTCTTCTCCTGCCATACATAGCTGCTATTCTCTTTCCACCTCTCTAATTTATGTTTTGTATAGATGGAGTCAAACCATATGTAGTACCTTTTATCTAGTTTCTTTTACTTATATACTTCTTTTAAGGTAAGCTGTTTAAAATTCTCCTTGTTTTTGGAAGTAGGGAAAATCTAAATGAATAAATATAATGATGAAATCAAAAGTTAAGTGAAAAGCTAAATGAAGTAGAGGTAATAAGAATGCCCCCTCTAAGACATATAGATCCCCAAGTCACTAACCATGGCATTAAATTTAAGGCTGTAACCAAGCAAATTCTACTGTCTTTGTTCCTCACTGTGCAGTGGACAAAAGGAAGGGCAGGCTAATTAATTTCCCCTTTGAGGAACGGCAGGGACACCTGGAGAAGTTAAGATGGAGGCAGGGAGCTCAGTGGAGTACCCTGGCACTAAGCTTCAGAATTAAATCACACTCCTGGAAACAGAAGCTCTAAGTCACCTCTCACCCATGCCTTCCAGGCTTACCTCTTTGCACCTTTGGTTCTAGCCACACTGGACCTTTGAAGTTTCCCCTTCATGACTTGTTTTTGCTTTGACTACTTCCTCTCCTGAAATTCCTTCCTTTCCTTCTGTACCTTGGAAAAGTCCTTCCCAGTGCAGGTTTATGGAAACAAATTGTTTTCCTGGGAGCAGAATGACAGCCCTAGCTTCCTTGGGTCAGCGTTTCGGTCAGCATCCTGGGGTCGGGGAGGACTCCATGGCCCCACTTGCATAGATGTGACTTCTGAGCCTCCTCTGGAGGCTCTTTGCAAATCTTTGGACTCATTTTTTAAGAGCAGTTTTAGCTTTACTCAAAAAACTACAGTGTTTCCCCCTCCCTGCCCCTGACACACACACACACACACACACACACGCACGCACACACAGTAGGCTCGTTTTTGCTGAGTGGAATGTGCAGGCCGAGGTTGGAAGATGATGACCTTGGATCTGGAGGTGATTGCGGGGGTGTGAGGGGAGGTGGGGAGAGGTGAGGGCACTGGGGACTGGAGGGAAACATGAGAAGAAAAAGAAAAATCTCACAGGGATTTTAAAAATTGTTTGCCTTTTATTGTGTGATTTAACATTTTAGAAAAAATCTTCAGCTGAAGTTGGTGCTCATTGCTGCTAGGTGTGGAGGTAGATCTACCTGCTTTTTGGCCTGGGACAAAGCCCTTATCACAGCCTCAAGGGTGAGAGCAGAGAATCCCCACTGCCTCTGGGTGGCATCTTCCAATGCTGCCTCCTCCAGGCAGTCCCCTCTGATAGCCCCAGCTAGAAGGGGCGCTTCCCCTAGGAGTTCTGAAAGCGCTGTGCTGGTCAGCAGGTGGTGCGCATCATGAAGCCCGTGGATGGCTTACGGTCTGGCTCAGCCACTAGACTGTGCATTGGGGGACAGGGCCATGGGCTTTCTTGCCAGTGCTCGCCTAGGGAAGGTGCCCCGCAGAAGGTGGGAAGGAGCCCCATGGGATGTTTTTAGACACGCGTGCTGTGCGCTGACCTACTCCTAACCGACAGCTTCTAAGGGAGCAGCCTCAGACACCTTTCAGGTCTGCCTGGCTGCGCCTTCGGACACAGGTGCAATGGCCTGGCTGAGGCCCTCAGAGTCTGACCTCTTGCTTATGGGTCTAATAAGAACATTCGTCTCTCTCTGCAGCAGATGGGAAGCCGTATTTTTCTCAGCTGCTGATTTCCTACCCCATTTGGGAACTTGGCATCCAATTAGGCCTGAGGACATGCAGGCCAAGGAGTGGGGTTATGAGCAGGTCAACATCTCTCTTGAAAGAGTCATGAAAAAGAACTCCTAAGCAAAACAGCGATGAAGGAGGTTTCAGGGCACAGGAGGAATAAACCAAGGAGAGAAATGAATCTGCAGCTATAAGAAGAGGACAACGAGGAAGGGCAAACCCGAGTGCTGGTGAGCAGAATGCTTCTTGCCATGTGATGGGGAAGGAGGGTTTAGAAGGGTGTGGGTGGGGGGGTGGTCGTTGACTTAACCTTTCTGATGTCCTCCTCAGTGAAATGGGGATCATGGTTCCAGGGTGAGATTTCTGAGAGTACTAGGCCTGGCTCATGCTCAAGAACTCCAGGTGGCTTCCTCTGTGGCAGAATTTGAGGGCTCCCTGATCCCATAATTTTCCTCCCACTGCTCAGTGCGTGGAATCCCTGTGAGAGGATGAAAGGGTAATGCTGTGGTTAGAAGCACAGGCTTTGCAGCCAGGCAGATCAAGGTTTACATCTTGGGTCTATGACCTTGTGTAAGGTGTTGAGCCCCTGTGAGCCTGTTTCCCTATCTGTAAAAGGGGGAAAGTGGTATCTGCTTCACACAGCATGGAAAGTCCTCTTTAAAGAGCAGTGGTGATGACGGTGGGGGAAATTGTGTCAGAGATGCTGCTGGCTAACCCCAATCCCTTTTGATTTTTTCCCTTAGTAACAGAGCCCTGGTTTTGTGTGGGGTGATCATATGCCCAATTCAAGCTACATTTCCCAGGTGCCCTTGCAGCTAGGTGTGAGGAGGTGACTATTTCTGGGCACAATGTAGCTGAAGTTTGTTGGGTAGGAGGTTGAAAAAGGCTCCGTGGAGGAGGGACAGGTCTTTAGTCCTTCCCTGCTTTCTCTTTCAAGATGCCTGGCATTCAGATGTGATGGCTAGCGCTCTAGCAACCACTTGGACAACGAGGTGACTTTGAGAGTGGAAGCCATGCTCTGAGTTTGATCGAGCAGAAAGATAGAGAAAGCTTGAGTTCCTGATCTGTACTGGGGTTGCTTCCACAAGCTCTGACTTTTTAAGGTGAGAGAATTGTCCTGTTTAAGCCATAGTTTTTTTTCTTTTTTGAATTTTATATGAAGTCAAACAATTTTAATTGATACCATGATGGTGTGATGTTGAGGGTCATTTCTTTCTGGTTTCCATGAGACTTGTGTTAATTTGTAGATTTTCCAAGGATTGACTCTTGGCTGGTTGATTTCCAACTGGGCCAGTCAACTGGGATGTGAGGCAAATACTTAGGGTAGATATTGGATAAGGAATATGGCTCTAAGTGGGGTGTCCAGGGAAAAGTTCACCAGTCCTGTACTTAGCAGCTGTGTCACTGTGGGCAAGAAAAATAACCTCCGTGTCTTCAGGCTACAGCAGGAATTTAGTGATATCATTATTTACGTGAAATGGCTTATAGCAATCACCCAATCATGTTTGTTGTTTCCTTCTCCTGATTTCCTAAAATCAGCCTGGAAAGGACTGTCCCTTGGGCATTAAAAAGGAGGTAGACATATCTTTTCTTGCCTAGGTCTGCCTGGTTTGACAAGCAAAAGGCTGTTTCTTCATCACCTTGCTTAGGAGCTTTGTGCTATCTTTTCCTGTACTCCATTTGTGGCTGCTCACCCAGCTCGGGGTGGGGGGGGGGGAGGCAGGAAGGGGGGTGTACACCAGCCTTCAGCCTGCCTTCCTGTGCACCCTGCATGTCTCGGCCCATTGCAGAGCCAATGGTGTTTCAATTCCCCTCGGACGGGATGCTAAACACAATTAAGTGCAGCGTTTGGCAACAGAATTGGTCATTTATTTGCTGGATGGAGAAGGAGTGGGTTTTATTAGCCATAAGGATACTGATGCAAAATACCAGAAATTGGCTTTTGGTATTTATTTGGGGTAGAAGCTTACAGTTATCAGGCCATAAAGCATAAGTTACTTCCCTCACCATAGTCTATTGCCATGTGTTGGAGTGAGATGGCTGCTGATGTCTGCCAGGGTTCAGGTTTCCTGGGTTCCTTTCTTCCCCGGGCTTGCTTCTTTCTGGGCTCAGCATGTCTGTTTTCTCCACAAGGCCAGCTGTAGACTATCAGGCGAATGGATCGTCTCTTCCTGGGGCCTTCTCTCCTTCCTCACGACCAAGCTCCTCTGTGTGCTTACTTCCCGGGGCTCCAGCATTAAAATTGAAAAATTCCAACATAAAGACTCCACCTAACTCCTCTGCTCTGCTGTGCAGTTTTCTCTGAGTCTGCCCAGAGGGCGGAGACTCAACGTCCTACTGACCTGGCCCAATCAAAGCCTTAATCATTGTTTAGTCAGGCCCAGGTGCAGATCAGTTTTCAAACATAATCCATATCTGTTTTTGGAATTCACAAACCATATCAACCTTTGATATGCCACAGGGATCATCGGAGTGAGTGCCAACGTCCTTGGGGAGACACCGCATGTTCCCAGTCCTGAAGGGGCGGAGCTAATAGCTCACTTGGGATTCAGAACCCTGGCAGGAGCAGCCAGTGAGGGCTTGGTGGGTACATCGCTCGGCCGCGAGGAGCTGCAGGCCAGCAGAGGGAGGCGAGGCGGTGCGCCCACCCTCCCCGACTCACGGTCTCAGAAGAGGTGGCCAGACCAAAGGGCAGGTGACAGCGCCCTCCCCGTGTGCCAGGCCCCGGAGGGGAGGAAGGGAGTCTGTGACTGTGAGCACCCGCCTGCCGGATCGGCGCAGGGGAGGGATTTGGTGTGCACCATTTGAATGCAAGTGCGATTTGAATTCAAGTCCACCTCGTTGGGGAGCTCCTGCCCGATTTCAGGAGACAAAGCAAACAGTGGCTGCACAGAATGCCTCCTGCACAGTAGATTCTTCCAGTCCATCATCTCACAGTCTTCCCCGTGATAGGCATAATGACACACTACTTTTTATGGAAGAGGAAATTGAGGTGTGAAGAGGGAAAGTAAACTGCTCATGGTCGAAATCTCTTGTGTTGTTTGAGCACAGGTGCCAGCCCACACTACTCTGGCACCTGCTCTGATTTTGCTGGTTCATCTCGGCCTTCACCACGACACCGTGGGCAGGCATCTGAGACACAGTGAGGCTAAGTCACTGAAGGTCAAAGTCTGGGTCTGTTCCCAAGCCTGAGGTTGTTCTGTATGGTTCTGTATGCCAGCTCGCGGCGGTGTGGAGAGAATTTTGGATGTGAAAAAATGGCCGCTGTGTGTGGAAAGCCTAGCATAGCAGTCTAAGTCCAAGGGCCCCTCTGTACTATGAAACAATCAGAAGATAATCTATCTACACTAGTGCTTCTCAAAATATAACGTGTATACACATCACCAGCGGGCCTTGTGGAAATTCAGGTTTTGATTTGGTAAGTCTGGAAGGAAGCCTGAGATTCTGCATTTCTCCTAAGTTCCAGGAGAGTCGCTGCTTCTGGTCCACGGGCCACGTTATGAGCAGCAAGGTCTAAAGCAGAGCTTCTTATTGTCAGCACTGTTGACGTTTCAAGCAGGACGATTCTTTGTTGTGGGGGCTGTACACTGTGGGATGTTTAGCAGCATCACTGGCCTCTACCCACTAGATGCCAGTAGCGCCAGTAGCTCCCCCCATACTGAGAACCAAAAATGTTTCCAGACATTGCCAAATCCCCCCTGAGAGTCAAAATCACTTTTGGGTGAGAACAGTTAGACTCTTAATCTTGTCTGCACATTGGAATCATCTATGGGAGCTTCAGAAAGTCCTGGCACCTACGTCCTGTCCCACAGATTGTGATTTAATTGGTCTGGAATGTAACTGAGCTTTGGAATGTTTAAAAACTACCCAGGTGGAGAATTGTGGAAAGAGGGTAGAGTAGGCAGATCTAAGAATCAGTCCCTCCACCAAAACAACTATTACACAGGCAGGAACTGTCTGAACCAACTATTCTGAAACCCCAGAGTCCAGGAGGACACGGCACAGCACCCAGGGAAAAGCAGGAGGAAGAGGCTGGTGGATTATGGTATATATATGCCAGTAAAGTGCTCTCTGCACGTGGTGGTTACTGGTGCCCACCCCTCACTCTCACGGCAGGAAGCAGGGGCGTCCAGTCCCTGGCATAGCTTGCTGGTGCCAGAGAGGGCCATAAAATCCAGTCCCCCAAGATCCAGTGTGGGGTGGGTGAGGCCTGATGGTTGATCACTGCTTTTGAAGCTGCTTCGGGTCACTGAGGCCCGGCTCTGAGGGTGGTCCCTGTTCCAACTTGCCCCAGTATGAGAAATAATTGAGGCGAGTGGCCTGGGGCATAGGCTCATCTGCTTTAAGTCCAGCAGTGGAGCACCCCGGAGAAGGGAATTTCTGTTTCCTGGAAAGTAGAGAGGACACTCAAACTCCTGTAAGCAGAGAGACTCCTGAGGTCCCAGAATGCACAAGTGCAGGACAAGACCCAGGCCCAGAAAAGGCAGGGAGGACCCTGCACTTTGCGTTTGCCTTGGGGGGAGGTTCCTGACAGGAGGGCTGGACTCTGATGGAGGACACCGGCCAATGCAAAGCTAATCTGCAGACAGTGACCAGTGTTTTTACTTAGATTTGCTTGGTTTTGTTAGCTTTTGACATTCAAGAAAATCTCTGTCATATCACCAGCTGGTTACAAACTCAAGAAACAGACATCACAGGGGATCAATCCTAGAGTTAACATTTTATATTAAAATGTACAGTGTGCGACCAAAGATTGCAAGACACACAAAGAAAGAGGAAATGATGCCCATCTAAAAGAAATGGATAAAAATCCAGAAAACAGCAATGATGAAGACCAGACTGTGGACCTACCAGACAAAGACTTTAAAAAATGATCTTCAATATGCTCAAGGAGATGAAGGAAAACATAGAGAAAGAACTAAGCCTATCAGGAAAACAATGAATGAACACTATAAGAGTCTCGATAAAGAGATAAGAAACTTTAAAAAGGAACCAAATAGAGCTATTGGGGTTGAAGACCGCAATAACAGAAATGAAAAATTGCTTTGGCCAGAACTTCCAGTACATTGTTGAGTAACAGTGGTAACAGTGGACATCCTTGTCTTGTTCCTGATCTTAGATGGAAAGCTTTCAGTCTTTCATCATTGAGTAGGATGTTAGCTATGAGTTTTTCATATATGTACTTAATTATGTAGAGGACGTTCCCTTCTATTCCTAGTTTTCTAAGTGTTTTTATCAAGAAGGGGTGATGGGTTTTGTCAAATGCCTTTTCTGCATTAAGTTGAAATGATCAAGTTTTGTTTTTTTCCTGCATTCTGTTAATGCAGTATATTAAAAACTTTTGGGCATCAAAGGACTTTATCATGAAAATAAAATGACAACCTACACAATGGGAGATAATATTTGCATACCACATATCTGATAAGAATTTAATATCCAGAAATCCTTTAACTCAACATCAAAAAGACAAACAACCCAATTTGAAAATGATCAAACTTAAAAAAAAATGAGTAGACATTTCTCCAAGGAAGATACACAAATGGCCAGAAAGTACATGGAAAGATATTCAATGTCATTAGCCATCAGGGAAATGCAATTTTAAACTACAATGAGATACCATTTCAAATCCACTAGAATGGCTACTATTAAAAAATGGACATTACAAGTGTTAGTGAGCAAGTAGAGAAATAGGAGCATTTGTTCATTGCTGGTGGGAATGTAAAATGGTGCAGCCAGTGGAAGACAGGCAGTTCCTTGGAAAGTTAGGTATGGAGCTACCAAATGACCTGGCAATCCCACTTCTAGCATATACCCAGAAGATTTGGAAGCAAGAACTTGAACAGATATTTGCACACCAAAGTTCATGGCATCATTACTCACAAGCATGGAAGCAACCCAAGTGTCCATCAACTTGAATGGAAAAACAAAATGTGTTATATACATACAATGGAAAATTATTCAGCTATAAAAAGGAATGAAGTTCTGATATATATGACAACATGGATGAACCTTAAAAACATCATGTTGAATGCAATAAGCCAGACTCAAAAGGACAAATATTGTATGATCTCACTGATATGAAATACTAAGAATAAGTAAACTGATAGAGTAAGAATCTAGAATTAGGTTAGCAGGGCACAGGATGGTGGGAAGGAATTGAGAGTTAAGTTTGAAATGTACAGAGTTCCTGCTTGTGAGGATGGGAACATTTTGGTAATGGTGTGATGGTAGCCCAGCATTGTGAACATAATTTACACCACTGAATTCTGTATTTGAATGTGGCTAAAAGGGAAACTTTAGGTTGTATACATGCTACTAGAATAAAAATTAAAAAGTACAGGAACTGCACAACACTGACAGTGAACCCTAAGTCAAATAGTTAATAGGAAATTATAAAAATGTGCTTTCGTCAGTTGTAACAAAAGTACCACACAATGCAAGGGGTTAATGATAGGGTGATATATGGGAATCCTGGAACAATCAGCATCTCTTGCTCCACAGGGCCCAATAATCAGAGCTGTCCCTGGCTGTCCAGACACCTGGTTCCCGTGGAAGGGACGGAGGTTTCTAGCCTTCCCTCAACACACAGGGAGGCCAGCTCTGAGCTGGCTGGAATCCTGCAGTAAGGAAGATCAGAAAGAAATGGCGCTGGGCTGGACTATATTTAGCCCTCATCCATCATGCTGTCTGGAGCGGCTTTGCATATGGAAGCATAATCTGTTTTAATCTTCAAGAATCTCCGCTTTTCACTGGAGATCTCCCATAGGCAATGGAAGGGCGTCTGTCCTGTTTTGGCCCCGACCCACTGCCCCCAATCCCTAGAAGGGACATCCTTTATCCCACCCAGAGGCCAGGTTAACAGTCTAACGCTTACCTGGAGTTTGAACTGAGCAGGTGTGTGGCGGCAGGGAGCCTTGGCTAGGGAGGCCTGCAGGAAAGGTCTATTTTTAGTTGCGGTCTCAGCTGAGTGTGCGTTTGTGTGCGTGCGTGTGTATGTGTATGTCTTCCATAGAATCCATCGTGCTAACGCTATTCCCATCTAAGGCCAACTATATTTTGCTGTCCGCTGTGACATCCTGTGAATGTGGAGCAAATGAGCCACACCGAGGGACAGGAAACACACGTTAAGGAGTCACCCTGGTCGGATGAACCGCTGCTTCTAGGCAGATTAGCAGAGGAAGGGTAGACTCTCGTGGCATTGTTCCCACAAGCTATTTCCTGATTTGTTCTCTCTTCCCCGGTGGCACGGGAGGGAGACATGAAATGCAGTGGCTGGAATTGTGGATGAAGCAGGACGCACACTCGTCAGCTAACGCGCAGCCTGTGGAGAGGCTGCTGGAGCCCTGGGGGCTGGCAGCCCATGGAGAGGTTCCCGGATCCCCTGGGCAAGTTACCTAACTCCCCGAGCCACAGGGGCCTTATCTGTCAAGGGGGAAGACTAACTCCGGTGAGCTTGTTAAGGAGACTACACGAGACAACAACAAAATCTAACATTTACTGGCTGCCAGGATGTGTCAGAAACACGGAAACTCAAAATCCCATGGAGCTGGTCTTTGTCATGGTCACTCCCACTTTACAGTTGGGGCCCTTAAGTAAGGCTCAGAGAAGCCGAGTAATTTGCCGAGCTCCCGCAGGAGGCAGTACTGCCAGCAGCCTGATCCTAAAGCCCACGGTCTAAAGAATTACTGTCCAGTGTTTGCGAGTACGCTTTCAGTGCCGAGCACACCTGCTGTTGCAGAAGGAAAGACAGTGTTTCCTTCTCTTTCCCATTCCATGTGACACATTTACTGTCCTGATTGCCAACTTCACCAGGGGACTGGATAAAGATACAGGGCGCAGGTTTAGTAAGAAAAATAGTGTATCTTTTGGATGGTGGAATCAGACACATAGAAAAGCGGGGCAAGCTAATGGAGGGCTGGACATAGCAGGACAGACTAGGGATCTAGGTCCTGATATTGAGAAGCCATTGCAGAGAGGCAGGAAGGAGTGTTGAGCGACTGCTGGGAAGGGATTGGGTTAAGAGCTAAATGTAAATTAATTGTGTACCTAGATTATGGCAACTGGGCTGCAGAAGCACCCAATAATCCATGAGGTGGCCCGGCCCAGCCATCTGTCTTCTGTTTTCAGTTCTAGAAGACAGAGAAAGAAAGCAGGATCCAAACTGGCCGGTAGTTTACCACCCAGTTTCTCAATCACGTGTTTGTACATTCACAAACAGTTTTTAACCCAGAGTGATGAAATAAAAAACAACTCTATAGCATGATTTGATTTGAGTTTTAGAGTTAAATTTCTCTATAGCTGACCCACTGGCAGAACAGACAGTGCACGTGAAAATGGTAGCACCATCGACATCCATTTCTCGAGCGGCTCCTCCTGTACCAGGCTCTTTAGTGACTGTTTTTCACTGTTTTCCTCCCCTCGACCTAATGGGGTGGATCCTTGTCTTGCTTCTTTTTAACAGATGAGGAAATGGCCCCCAGAGAAATGTACCCAGGTTTATTGGCTAAGTAAAAAAAATTAGGCTCTAAAACGTACCAAGTCCAGAAGCTGGTGTATCAGGATGAATTGGCTTGGAATGACCCTGGGTTGCTCGATGAGCCCTGGCCAGCAAGACATGGCGCTGCCATCAGGGCCCGGCCCCTCCTTTGGCTAAGGCCCCGAAACTGCTTTACAAGGGCCTTGATGCCTCTTAGCACATCCTTTGCCGCCTGCAGATGGGCTTTCTGACCCAAAGCATGACAGCGTCTCCTAAGTGTTATTGTCACCGGCTCAGCGATAAAAAGGATGATTTCCATAGTTTTCATGGCATGCACAAGATGAGGTCATGTCACATGGAATCATGCTCAGTTTCTGAGTCATCGTTCTTTCAGATCACCTAAACAAGCTCAGATCTGTTCTCCTTTTACATTCATCAGCGTGGAGGGCAAAGTTCAGGGGCTATAGTTCAGCAGTGTGTCCTCGATCTTGCCAGGGGTGTTTAAGGGACCCCAAGAATCAGAGCATGCAGGACCCCCGTTTAGTCACAAACCTGAGGCTACACTTTGCTTGAGAGGGGTTTGTGTAATTTTTTCAGCGTGAGTAATCCCGTTTCCCCTTCAAGTCCCTCCATTCTGGGGCCTTGGTGGGTACCGTGTGCCTCTTTCCCTCCCCATGGCATAATGGAAGGAACACCAAGTTTCCCCACCAACTCACTTTTTGACTTTGGACAAAATATCCTTCGAAAGGGTAGATTAACATCCCCGGGTCTTTGTGTTCCCATTGGAAGACTAGGAGGTTTGCTCCTTCAACACAGGTTTTTCCTTACCTCCTACACATTGGGTGCTGTAGGGCCAGGAGGCAGAGCTGGTGAGCAAATCCAGACACCCTCCCATCATGGGCCAAAGGGGCTAGACTTGATGCGTTCCTGTGCGGCCCTCCCCTTCCAGAAGGCCTGCGTATCATCTCCACCTAGGAAACTCGAAGATGAGGCCCCTCCGGCAGGTACGTGGTGGATCCGCAGCTCAGAGCTGGCCTGTTGGCAGCTCCCTGACCTGCTAGCTGAAGGGGAAGGAAGCTAAGATCACTGAAAGTCTGCTGAGTTCCAGCATTGTCAACAAAGATCACCTGCTTCATTCTTGTAACAACCCCGAGGTAGGGATTAGCGGTGCCACTGTGCACATGAAGGGCCGCAGATTCGTGAAGTTCCAGGGGTTTACCTGGCACCTCTAGAGGGCAAGCCCTCAGGCCCGCTGCCCCTGATCCCCAGCTTCTGGGCCTTTGGGGCCGTTGGCAGTGAAGCTGGGTGGGTAGCGCTCTGCTACCATGGGCCACTGTAAGCAGTCCCGTGTCATAATCATTTGTCTTAGAAACAACACCTCTTCTCAGCTGGGTTAATCACCCCTCTTCCCAACCAGCACAGAGTAGGTTCACAGCAAACATAGGTTAAAAAATAAATTAAAAGCAATGCTTATCCTCCTGTAAGTAAGGCCCACACCTGTGTCAAAATCTCTATTTCTTAGCATGGAAAGTAGAAGCATAAACTACAGCTCAGGCCAATTCAGCGTGACAAGGAAAAGGTCAGCGACCTCCTGCAGGTCCTTTGAAAGATGCCCTAGTTAAGCAGGCGCAGAACTTGCATTCATAACAAGGCTTTACTTACAGGCCACTCTGATCCAGACTGAAGCAACCTCAGGTCTCCTGGCGTGATGGTGGAGTTCACGTGCCAGCTTGGCTGGGTGACGACGGAGTGCACTAGTCTGACTGTTCCTGTGAGGGCACTCCATGGGTTTAAGTCATTTGTCGGTTTATTGCTCTGTGGTGGGTTACACCTACAGTCAACAAAGGAGATGTGGCCTTCAGCAGCGAGGGCAGTGTCCTCATCCAGCCCACGGAAGGCCTTGAAGGGAGCATCGGTGTATTTAGTGGTCAGAAAGGATTTCTATCTCTGTTTCAGTCAACTAGCTTCTCCTGGGGAATTCATCAAAACCTTCACTGCAGTTCCCAGGTTGCAGGCTGCCCTGTGGAATTTGGATTTGCCAATCTCCATGGTTACGTGAGCAAAAACCTATAATAAATCTCTCAATATTTACATATATGTAAATATATAAATATATATGTACGTAAATATAATATAATAAAGACATATATATATATATATATAATATGCCCTTTGGTTCTGTTTCCCCGAAGAACCCTGACTAGTGAACCTGGCAAGGGCACATTTCTGTTGCCATGAAACATAGGGGAGCTCAGCCGCCTTTTCAGACCCCTGGCCTGGTCATTTGTACGGGCATCTCCCTGCCTTTCGCTGGCCTGTGGACAGTGCTATGTGCCTAACCTGGGCAGCTGGGGCAGTGTCGGAGGCCAGACTTCCATCCCTGGACCCCACAAGACCTACCTCCAAAGGGGCTCAGCCAAAGGCCCCGGGGTTGAGCTGCTGCTGTTTAAATCACTGCATGGAAAAGGCCCATCTGCAGCAAGCATTTGCAAGGAAATTGTCTACTTAAAGAGCAGCCACCATCCCCTCCCATCCTCTGCCATTCTGCCCCACTGCACAGCCTCAGGTTTAAGAGCAGAGGAGTGTTAAGAGCACAGGGACAGTGGTATGCCCGTAAAACGGTGGGCAGGCCCTGGGATCTCAGGTTCCTGAACTTCACAGCTGTTAGTGGAGATGGCCAAGCATTTGTTTCATTTAATTGTGCAGTCCAGATTCTTATTGCCCACTGACAGCCCATTAAAGGAAGCTGCACCTGCATTTATTAAAAGAGACAGAAGGAAAATTCCAGCTCTCAGGGCCTTAATGGGCCAGTGGAGTGGCTGGACTTTCAGCAGAAGACGCTGAAAAAGAGGCTGACAAGGAGAGCAGGGCACAGCAGCTGGCAAGTGGAGGGCTAAGTGCATGTCAAAGGATGTTACTGAGCACCTGAATCCTGAAGAGGATTTATTTCACACGTTGCATAGGTTTATTTGGCTGGTTTCTTCTCCACAACAGCCGTCATAGCTGAGCCTGGATGCAAAGTCCGGTCAGTGTGGTTCCCAGCAGTACTCATTTACTGGAGAAGCCTGCAGGGTTCTTCCATGTGCCAGACAATGCTAAGGCACATGTCTTAGTTTACCAGAGCTGCTGTGACGAAGTCCACGCAGTAGGCTGACTTAAACAACAGGAGTTTATTGGCACACCATTTTAGGCTAGAAGAATCTCCAAATCAAGATGTTGGCAAGACTTGCTTCCTTTTGGTGCTGGCAATCCTTGGGGGCCCTTGGCTTGTATCTGCCTCTATCGCCTGGGAATGTCCTCTCATTTTGCCAGCTCTTCTGGTTTCTGCAGACTTCCAGCTTCTTCCTGCAAGTCCTCTTCTAGTTTCTGGTTTCTGGTTTCTTCTCTTTATAAGACCCTTAGTAATATACATCAGGACGCACCCTCATTCAGCGAGGCCACAGCTTAGCTATCCTGTCTACCATGGTGTCACACCCACAGGAACGTGGATTAAGATTAAGAACTCATCTTTGGAGAGGCAAGATGGCGTTGGTTTAGGAGGGCACTCACTGAGTAGCTCTCTGAGGACAGCAGATTGTGGACAGGGTCCTGCCCGAGGGTCTGTGCTGTGGGTGCACAGAGCGAGAAGGTTGGGTCATCTAGCAGCAGGCAGATCGACGGTGTAGAGTGATTGGTAGAGATTCGTGAGTTTTTCCCCTGCCTGTGGTGGTTAACACAGACGGCTGAGCCCCACCCACAGGGAAAAAGGCTGGTTTGAGCTGCAAATCCCGCACCCGTGACTCCCGCTCCCGGTGTGAGGGAGCATTCTCTGAGAGAGGGAGGGCTCTGACAGAAGGTGGAGAGGGGTTTAACTTCTGTGGATTTGGCTGCCTGGACCCCCTCATAGCTTTGAGAAGCAGATAAGCTGGCTTGAAACAGCGCCAGGCTGAGGGGAGAGGTGAATCTGCTGAGGAAACCTGATTTACCCAGCAGCCCTCTGACACTGAGGCTTGGCCCCAGAGGGGGCAGAGTCAGCCAATATTATCGCTCTACACTGACAAACATCAGAGCTTCAGCTCCCTTGGGGAGGCCAGGAAGTCGGAAGGGCTTGATTAGTTTCCACAAGCCTAGTTAGTCCCCTCAATGAAGGGGATGATCTAGCAGAGGACTTCTTTTGGGTCCCTTATTTCGCCAAAAAAAAAAAAAAAAAAAAAGAAGACAGTCACTTTAAAAAATGAATTCCTCTTTTTAATTTAGTTTAATACTGAAAATCTGCCTCAAAACCTGCAGATAGAACCCTGAAGGGAAATTGATAGACGCAAGCAGGCTGAGAGGATCCGCAAGGACCCTAGAAGAAACACTTCCTCCTTAGCTTTGTTTGACTGCTTGCTGGTGTGGTTGTTGGGTTTTTCTCTGTTAATTTGTTATCTCTTGCTTTTCTTTCCTCTTTCCTTCCCCCTTTCTGTTTTCCTTCATTTTTTTTTTAAATTAAGTGCTGCTAGCTTACCTCTTCTTTGCGTGCTGCTTCTTCAGTGATTTCCCATTCCCTGTCTATATTGATATTGTAACCCAAGCTATCTCTTATCCTTCCTTCATCTCTCTGCCTTCTGCTTACTGTTGTGGTTCTTAGACACCATGCTTTTTCATTAGCCCACAACTTAAGGGTGTCAATTTTTATTCTATCTATTTTGTTTTCTTCTTTTTAAATAAATATTAGCTTTTTCCTTTTAGCTCTTTCTTTACTCTTTCTCTCCCTCCTCATCATTCTAGCCTTCTAAATCATTATATATATATTCCTCTATTTGGTTTCCCAATCCATTTTAGGTACTCCATTTTTTTTTCCCTATTACTCTACACTGCCTACACAAGTTAAATATTCATTTCACTAAGTCCTATTTGGCCCCTCTTATAATTTTTATCAATATTACTATTATCCTTCTTCATTTCTCACATCTTTCAATTTCTCTGGCACTAATCTTTTGCCTTCAAGCTAACATAGAAAGAATCAAGGAAACAAAATAGGAAGAAAAAGTGTCAAAGAGAAAACAACACACACACAGAACCACCAACTAAATAAAACTCTAGAGGAGAGAGAGAAGCTAATCAATTGAATAAACCCAGCAAGATAAAATGATGACTAGAGGGCAACAAAAAATTACAAACCACTTAGAAACAGGAAGATATGGACCACTCCAATGAACAAACTGAAAACCAGGAATATACGCAGAACATCGAACAACTAATCAAAGATTCCCAAACAAATACCATGAACCAAGTTAATGAAGTAAAGGAAGAGATTAAGGATATAAAGAAGACACTGGGAGAACATACTGAAGAAATTGTAAACATACACAAAAAGATAACGGATATGATGGTGATCAATGGCACAATCCAAGAAATCAAAAAGACGCTGGATTCACATAACAGCAGATTTGAACAGGGAGAAGAAAGAATTAGTGATGTGGAAGATAATACAGCTGAAATCAAACAGATAGTAGAACAGATAGACAAAAATATATATATATATATATATAAAAAATCTGGCAGGGACTCAGGGAATTAACTGACAACACAAAATGCACAGACATACGCATTATGGGCATCCCAGAAGGAGAAGAGAAGAGAAAGGGAACAGAAGGAGTGTTGAAGGAAATAATGGCTGAAAACTTCCCAACCCTATTGAGAGAGATGGATGTGCAGATCCAGGAAGCACAGCGCAATCCAAACAGTTTAAATCCCAACAGGCCAACTCCAAGACATATACTTGTCAAAATGTCCAATGCTCAAGACAAAGAGAAAATACTCAAGGCAGCAAGAGAAAAGAGAACCATCACATACAAGGGAAGCACAATAAGATTAAGTGCTGATTTCTCCTCTGAAACCATGGAGGAAAGAAGACAGTGGTATGACATAGTCAAAGTACTAAAATAAAAAAACTTCCAGCCATGACTTCTCTATCCAGCAAAACTGGCATTCAAAAATGATGAAGAGTTCAAAATAGTCACAGATAAACAGAAATTAAGAGAGTATGTCAATAAGAAACTGGCACTTCAAGAAATACTTAAAGGAAGTTCTACAAGGTGAAAGGGAAAACCATGGGAGAGAGAGTTGGAGGAGAGTTTAAAAATAACTAAAAAGACAAAAAGAGAAATAAAACAACATATGACATACATTAATCCAAAGGAAATATGGCTGAAGTAAGAAATTCATTGTGAGTAATAACACTGAATGTTAATGGATTAAATTCAGCACTCAAGAGACACAGATTGGCAGAATGGATAAAGAAATATGATCCATCTATATGCTGTCTACAAGAAATCCACCTTCGACCCAGGGATTCAAGGAGGCTGAAAGTGAATGGCTGGAAAACCATTTTACAAGCTAACAATAGCCAAAAAAGGGCAGGAGTAGCTATTCTAATATCAGACAAAATAGACTTTAAATGCAAAACTATTGTAAGAGACAAAGATGGACAGTATATATTAGTAAAAGGGGTAATCTCTCAAGAAGAGAGAACAATCATAAACATTTACGCACCTAATTGGGGTGCCTCAAAATACGAGAGGCAAACTCTGGAAAAGCTAAGTGGAGAAATAAATGCCTCTACAATTATAGTGGGGGACATTAATACACCATTATCATCATTAGACAGGACATCTAGACAGAGAATCAATAAAGAAACAAAGACTCTCAACAATACGTTAGAGGACCTGGACTTAATAGACATATACAGAACAATACACCCAAATACAGCAGGATTTACATTCTTCTCGAGTGCACATGGATCACACTCCAAGATAGACCACATGCTAGGCCTCGGAACAACTCTCAATGAACTCAGAAAGATTGAGATTATACAAAGTAATTTCTCTGATCATAATGGAATGAAATTGGAAATCACTAGGGGCCAGAGAAACAGTTTAGGCACAAGGATATGGAATTTAAACAACACACTCTTAGACAAACAGTGGGTCAAGGAGGAAATCTCAAAAGAAATCAGTAGCTACCTTGAAACTAATGAAAACGACAACACAACATATTAAAACCTATGGGGTGCAGCCAAAGCTGTCCTGAGAGGGAAGTTCATAGCCATAAATATATATATTAAAAAAGAAGAAAGAGCTAAATTTAAAGACCTAACTGCACACTTGCAGGAATTGGAAAAACAACAACAAACTAAACCTAAAGGATGTAGAAAGAAGGAAATAACAAAGATTAGAGCAGAACTAAATGAAATAGAGAATAAGAAAGCACTAGAAAAAATAAACAAAACCAAAAGCAGGTTCTTCGAGAAGATCAATAGAATTGACAAACCCTTAGCCAGACTAACAAAGAAAAAGAGAGAACAGATTCAAATACACAAAATAAGGAATGAGCAAGGGGATATCACTACTGACCCCACAGAAATAAAGAGTATCATAAGAGGATACTTTGAAAAATTATATGCCAACAAGAATGATAATTTAGAGGAAATGGACAAGTTTCTAGAAACTCACAAATAGCCTACATTGATGAAAGAAGAAATTGATGAACACAACAGTCCAATTACAAGCAAAGAGATAGACTCAGTCATCAAAAACCTCCCAACTAAGAAGAGCCCAGGACCAGATGGTATCACAGCTGAATTCTACCAAACATTTCAGAAAGAGTTTACACCAATTCTGCTTAAGCTCTTCCAAAAAATAGAAGTAGAAGGAATATTGCCTAACTCATTCTACGATGCCAACATTACCCTAATACCAAAACCAAACAAAGATACCAATAGAAAGGAAAATTACAGACCAATTTCTTTAATGAACCTAGATGCTAAAATCTTCAACAAAATACTTGCCAATCGCATTCAACAACATATCAAAAGGTATATACACCATGACCAAGTGGGTTTCATCCCGGGTATGCAAGGATGGTTCAATATAAGAAAATCAATCAATGTAATATACCACATAAAAAAACTGAAAGAAAAAAATCACATGATCATCTCTATAGATGCGGAAAAAGTATTCGACAAAATACAGCACTCTTTCCTGATAAAAACACTAGGAATAGGAGGATACTTTCTGATAGGAATAGGAGGATACTTTCTGAATATGATAAAGCGTATATATGAAAAATCCAAAGCTAACATCATCTTCAATGGTGAAATCCTCAAAGCCTTCCCTCTGAGATTGGGAATAAGACAAGGATGCCCACTATCACCACTCCTATTTAACATTGTCTTAGAAGTACTTGCTCGAGCACTGAGGCGAGAAAAGGATATAAAAGGCATCCAGATTGGAAAAGAAGAAGTAAAAATTTCATTATTTGCAGACAACATGATCCTAACATAGAAAGCGCAGAGAAATCTACAACAAAGCTTCTAGAACTTATAAAGGAGTTCAGTAATGTTGCAGGCTATAAGATCAATGCTCAAAAATCAGTAGCATTTCTGTACACCAATAATGAGCAATTGGAGGAGGAAATCAAGGGAAAAAATGCCATTTACAATAGTAACTAAAAGAATCAAATACCTAGGAATAAATTTAACTAAAGATGTAAAGGACTTATATACAGAAAACTACACAACACTGTTAAAGGAAATCAAAGAAGACTTAAATAAATGGAAAAATATTCCCTGTTCATGGATAGGAAGACTAAACATCATCAAGATGTCTATCCAACCCAAACTAATCTACAGATTTAATGCAATCCCAATAAAAATCAATACTATATTTTTTAAGGAACTGGAAAAACTAACCACAAAATATATTTGGAAAGGTAAGAGGCCCCAAATTGCCAAAGGCATATTGAAAAAGAAAAATGAAGTTGGAGGTATCACATTACCGGACTTTAAATCATACTACAAAGCTACAGTGATCAAAACTGCATGGCATTGGCACAAGGATAGACCTACTGATCAATGGAACCGAATTGAGAGTTCTGATATAGATCCTTGCATATACAGTCATCTGATATTCGTCAAGGCCACCAAGCCCACTCAGTTGGGAGAAAATGGCCTCTTTAACAAGTGGTGCTTGGAGAACTGGATATCCATATCTAAAAGAATGAGAGAAGAATACAATCTCACACCTTATACAAAAATCAACTCAAGATGGATCTAAGATCTAAATATAAGAGCCCAAATCATAAAGACATTGGAAGATAATGTAGGAAAGCATCTATAAGACCTTGTAATAGGAAATGGTTTCATGAACTTCACAGCCAAAGCACAAGCAGCAAGAGAAAAAATAGATAAATGGGATCTCGTCAAAATTAAAAACTACTGCATCTCAAAGGACATTATTAAGAAAATAAACAGGCATCCTACCCAATGGGAGAAAATATTTGGCAACCATATATCTGATAAGAGCCTAATATCCTGCATATATAAAGAAATCCTACACCTTGAAAATAAAAAGACAAACAACCCATTTAAAAAATGGGCAAGTGACCTGAAAAGACACTTCTCCAAGGAAGAAATACAAATGGCTAAAAAGCACATGAAAAAATGCTCGGCATCACTTGCTATCAGGGAAATGCAAATCAAAACTACAATGAGATACCATCTTACACCCATCAGAATGGCAGCTATTAAAAAAACAGCAGACTCTAAGTGTTGGAGAGGATGTGGAGGAATAGGAACCCTCATCCACTGCTGGTGGGATTGTGGAATGGTCCAGCCACTGTGGAGGATAGTTTCGCGGTTCCTCAGAAAACTAACAATAGATCTTCCGTATGATCCAGTAATTCCACTTCTGGGTATATACCCAGAAGAATTAAAAGCAAAGACACAAACAGATATATGCACACCAATGTTCATAGCAGCATTGTTCACCATTGCCAAAAGTTGGAATCAGCCCTGGTGCCCATCAACAGATGAATGGATAAGCATATGTGGTACATACATACAATGGAATATTACTCAGCTGTAAGAAGGAATAAAGTGCTAACACATGGAATAACGTGGATGAATCTTGAAGACCTTATGTTGAATGAAGCAAGCCAGACACTGAAGGATGAACAGTATATGACCTCACTGATTTGAACTGAGGAAAGTGAGCAGTCTCTGAGAACCATTGTCTGAAAGATAGGTTAACAAGGGAGAGAAAGAGAAGAGTAGGCTGTGAGCCATCACTCATATGGACATAATCTATGGTAAAGGGATAGATTATAGTTGCATATTGAAGGATAGGACAGGTGGGTAGTGATATTACTGGGTTTGGTGGTGCAGGGTTGTCAGGTGTGTAGATTAGGAAGTGCAGGTTGGAATACCCAGGGCATGTAACTATGAATCTTGCCATTGCTTGAGTCAAGACAGGGGAGTATCATATGCCCCAGGGGGATGGGGAGGAAGGAACAGTTAAGATCAAATGGGGTATTTAGTGGTCATGGGAAAGGTTTTTCATTACCTTACAGAAATGGACACAGGACATGGTAAATACCATAAAAAATTATTAAACTGTACTGTCGAAATTGTAAAGTATACTGTAAACCATCGATAATGTTTAGTTGCTATATTTTACTATCTGTATAACAGTTATAACAATGTTAACATCCATTAAAAAAAAAAGGTTTTTATATGAGGTGGGGAAGGGGGAGGGATGTTGGTTATGTGGGAGTCTCTAGTATTCTGTGTGTGACTTTGCTGTGACCTAAAACTTCTTTGAAAATTACATGAAAAATTGGGAGACACTGGGGAATGAGAGGGGGAAGGTGTCATGGTACACTGGACATCCAATAAAACAGTGATAAAAGGAAAAAAGAATAATGTTTTAAAAAAGGAATTTTTTTCCCATGTTTTTGAATGTCCCAATCTGCTAATTATATTTTATTTTTAGTTTTTTCTTCTTCTGAGTTTCCTTGTATTTATCTCTTGCATTTAAGCTTATCATTATTATTTCTTTTTCCCATTAATTGTATTTGGTTATTATATGGGCTTTATGTTCAAGGAATGTTTAGATCACAGAAGGTTTACAATGGGGGCTGCAGAGGATCATTGGTGGGGGGTGTCTGGGATGGGGGATTCATAGGAGTAAGTTCATCTGAATATACATGAAAGATATATAAAATTGTTCAAATGATCAAGGGATGGGGCATGGTCAAGGTGGGTAGACAATCACTCAATAAATGAGGGAATCTGAATTCCCAGTCTGGAGAGCTCTGCCACATTCTCCAAGGGAGCAGCAACAGTCCCCTGAGTGCAGGGGCAGTGTCTGACAAAAGAGGATGGCTCACTGATGGGTTCTTGTTATTGACGACTAGCCTTATGAGTCTTTGCTCTTGTAATTGAAACTTAGCCTACTGTTATGGGGGCCTATGGGTTGCCACCTGAGAATCTCCTTGTTGCTCAAATATGGCCTCTCTCTAAGCCAAACTCAGCATATGAATGCATTATCTTCCCTCCACCATGGGACATGACACCTAGGCATGAGCCTCCCTGGCAATGAGGGATTAATACCAAGTGCCAACTGGCAATACGACTGGAAAAAGACCTTGAATAAAAGGGGGAAAAGGTAAAGAGAAATGAGTTCATGTGGGTAAGAGACTTCAAAGAGAGTCGGGAGGTCATCCCAGAGGTAACGCTTATGCACACCTCAGTAGGATCTCAGAGAACATCAAAGTGGATATCATCCAACACAGAGGGGCTCCTGAGGGCTCTGGAGACACCCAGGTCCTGTATAAAGGGGGATAGCTCCAGGGATCGATGCCTTATCAGTGAGCTCTAGTTTGGAATCTGTGCTCCTGAGAGTGACAGAGTTGGACTTAAATAAGTCCTCCCTGCACATGGTCCATCAGTCACTTCTATTGAAACCTATATGTGATGCTGGAGTTTGTAGGTATACTTCCAGAGACTGGAGCCTCTGGCCTGCCCATGTGCCAGCTGTGCCTGGAATCTGGGTGGAGCTGCAACTCCTACTCTACAGTTCAATGGACTCACCAAGTCACCTGGTGAGGAGACGATGATGGACAACGGCCATCCCAGGGAATGGAGTGAGCTTGCAGCTGCAGGCAGGATAATCCCATCCACTGTATCCATGGGATATAAGCCCCCTCTCCTTGGAGGTGGAGTGGACATCACCAGCCCAGACTCCTTAGGATTGGGGGAAGAGCTATAGACTCGAGTGGACTTAATGGTATTCTGTTGTAGACATATTGTGATTCAAGCAATGGAAGAAATTACAAGAGTGAGGTGGAGCCAGTGGCCACTAGATGCTTTCAGGGCAGGGAGGGGAAGGGCGTTGTAATACAGGGGCTTTTTGGGACTTGGGGGTTGTCCTGAGTGGCGTTGCAGTGACGGATGTAGGCCATCTTATATCAGCATATACCATGCAGAACTGTGTGGGAGAGAGTGTGGTCTACGATGTGAACTGTGGTCTATGCTTGGTGGCAAGGCCCCAGGATGTGTATATCCATTGCGGGTGATGTGCCACACTAATGGAGGATGTTTGTGTGGGATGTTGTAGGAGGTGTGGGAGGTTGGGAACATGGGAATCCCTGTAATTTCTGTGTAATATTTAGGTAATTTAAGTACCTTTATATATATATATAACATTTATGTAAGCAAATGCTCATACATGTATATATATTTATACATCATTTTACAAATATTGGTATGTATTGTGAAAAATTTGATTTTTACCCACAATTAAAAAAAAAAAAAAAAGAACCACCCTGAGCTTTGGGAAGAAAAACAAAGCAATGTGAGGTTTAACATAGAATGTCCTATTAAAATAATGTTCAAATGTTAAAAAAAAAAAAAAAAAAAACAAAGAAGAAGAAATGAAGTGGTGAACCTAGAGGACATTAGGTTGAGTGAAGCAAGCCAGACAGAAAAGGACAAATACTGTAGGACTGCGCTATTATGAACTAAATATACTGTGTAAACTCATGGAGTTAATAATTAGAATATAGGTCACCAGAAAATAGAAGCAGGGTAGAGAATGGAAAGCTGAGGGTTAATCTGTGCAGAAGTGTTACAAATGTTGTTTGTAAATCTTTGGAAATTAATAGAAATGGTTCAAGCATATTATGGTGTTTGTAACTAGGAGTGCTATTGAATGGGTATGATAGTTGTTGAAAAGGAAAGTCTGAGATCATGGGTATTACTAGAAGGAAAGCTAAAAACTGTAACATGGGACTGTATAAGATAGTGAAACCTCATGTAAAACATGAATATGAATGATATTGCACATGTAAGTTTGTTTTTACAAAATATAAATACAAATATACTAGAGAGAAGGAAAAAGAATAGCAGGTATGTATGGCAGGTGAGGCATAGTGAGATTGAGAGGTGACGAGTTTGTTTGTTTTTTGTTTATTATTGTTATTGGAATGGTGAATGCTCTGGGAGTGATTGGGATGATGAATGCACGTACATGTGATTACACTGAAAACCTTTCATTGTACTTTTTGGATGGATTTATGCTTTTTAAATATCTATCAAGGACATTGAAAAAAAGTCACAATTGATCTAAATAAAATTATAATATTAATGAAGCCACTGGAAAATTTAAACTTAATAATTTTGATATACATTCTAGTAGTCGTTTCTTCTCACTTTATTTGTAAAAGTATTGGTATACACATATAAATGCTTTTCTATTCACTTACTTTTTTTTCTATTTTTTAAAATATTTTGTTTTCTATTCACTCTAAATCACAAAAAGTTTATTCATGTGTTTTCCCTGCAAAGAGTATACAAGACAACCTTAAGAATGAACCCATGGTTTATTATTTCTTGATGAATGATTTATTATATGATCTTGATTGAACAAGTTTGATATGATAAAAATATAGTATGACAATAAGGATACAAAATAAATGGATATTGTCAGCAAAAAAAGTTCTATGAAAGGAAACTCACTCTGAATATTTTATTTAAATTTAACAAGAATTTATTTATTGATCATCATAATCATAAGTTATTTTGAACTTTTACATGCATACACTAGGTAGGATTTTTATTGTCACTATCTAGGATGTTAAAATATTATCTCATTTGGAAATGATTAGGTTGCTGGAAATTATGCAATGTGTCTAAATTCCTACTTTAGCATGTCAAATTATTTCTGAACCAATCAATCTGAATTTCACCTGTAACACTATCAAAATTTACCTATTTTTGCAAAATATACAAAAATAAACATAAACTCTATCTTTTCATCTATTAAAAAAATCGAATGTAACATCTTCCTCCTTGGAGTTGGTCATCTATTGTTTTCCTGTTCTCTAGCTCAATGAATATCACCGCCATCCATCCTTAGAGTTATCTTTGATATGCCCCCTTCCCTCCCTACTCCCTGTTTATCATCATGTCCCCTTATCTCATCCCTAAATGTACCTTGAATCCATCCATTTTTCTTCCCTTTCTAAATCACTCCTATTCCAAGCTAACATCATTTCTCACCTGGACTGTTGCAATAATCTTCAAACTACATCTCCCTCTATCTACTCTGATCCTTATGTATTTTTCTCCACATTGCAGCCAAATAATGTTTTTTTTTCATCCACTCAGCAAATATCTACTGAATGTTTACTGTGTCCCAGATATTATAAATTAGATACTGGATACATATTGATGAACAGGACAGGTAAATACCCTGTTCATGAATTTGTGTATATAGGTAATCAATTCTCATTATTCATGGTAGTTATGTTCTGGAAAGTCAACATGAGCACTGAATTAGCAAATGTTAAACCATTGCTCCTAGGGGAAATACAGGGTCAGTTTTCTGCAAGCCACTGGTCACAACATTTTAGTCCACTGATCAATACATGACCTTGTTTTATGTATGTTTCTGTATTACAGTGTCTTATTTAATATATGTTGTTGATTCATTAACATCAAATGCATGGCCAATGCTAGAGCTCATGCTTGAATGAATCTTATTTAACACATGTATTTTCTCTATAGCACACATTACAGTGTTCTTTCAGTTAGCAACACTAGCCAATGCTTGGGCACTGTAGTTTGTTAGGCTGCTGAAATGCAACATACCAGAAATGGGTTGACTTTTACAATAGGAATTTATTTACTTGCAAGAGTTCTGAGGCTGTGAAAATGCCCAAATCAAGGCATCTTCAGGCAATGCTTTCTCTCCAAAGGCTGGCTGCTGGTGATCCTTGGCTCCTCTGTCACAGGGCAAGGCATATGGCGGTGTCTATTGGGCTGTCCTTTCTCTCCGGGTTTTGTTGTTTCAGCTTTTTCCTTCTGGCTTTCTCTCTCTGTTTCTCTCTCCATATTCATCCTGTTTATAAAGGACTCCAGGAAGAGGATTAAGACCCAACCTGGGCCATGCCTTACTGACGTAACCTACTCAAAAGGTCCCACCCACATTAGGTCACACCCACAGGAATATGGATTAACTCTAAGGACATGACTTTCTAGGACCCATTCAGCTTCAAACTGTCATAGGCCCTGTGCTTGAGGGGCATTTTAGACAGCAAAATCATCAACAGGAAGTGCAAAAACGCAGAAACCATGTTACTATGCATACCAAAAAGGACATTTGTGTGTAATAGAGGAGCCGCAACAAGACGGCAGAGGGTTGCCGTCTTTGACCTCAGTGGGGAGCATGCCCTTCAGGCAATGCAACTTTTTCTCTGCTCTGTGCATGTCACCGAACGACCTGGAAAGCATAGCGAGTACTGATTTGGCGATTGCAAATGCATTTTCACAAATAGGTAAAATGTGAAATACAGAATCTGTGAATAGAGATCAGCTGTGTGTGGCTACCTGTAATTTTGTAAACAATAGTGTAATTTGAAGTGCTATGAAGAAATAAGGCTGTGGCTAGATCGTGACAGCAGCGTTGTCTTAGAGTGTGCAAGAAAAGGTCTCTGGTGATCTAACATTTGAGCAAAACCCGAATGATTTGAAGGCCTGGACCATGCCAAAAGAGCACTCCAGCCAGAGAGAACTGTGAGCGCCAAGGCCCAGATAAATCTTCTACCACTTAGTTTTTACACTTAAAAGTATTTCTATCTCTAGAAAAGGTAGTAAAATACTTTTACACTTAAAAGTATTTCTATCTCTAGGGAAGTATGATTTTTTTCTCACTGTTACCAATTTCTTGTATGTCCCCCCAGAGATCTTTCATGCATAGTCAAACATGTAAAGAGTATGTATAACCTCCGATTACTAAAACCATGAGGGGACCCACTTCTGAAAATCCTCCTGAGGCCTTCTGTTTCACCCAGGGCAATGTCTGCATTCCTGATGGGCATGTCAAGGCCCTACCTCCACCGGTTTCGACTGTGTCTTCAGCTTATGCCCAGGATCCCTTACTGGTTGTGTCCTGGGCATATGGGCCTTCCTCCAGTTCTTTTTTTTTTTTTATTTTTTAGGAGGTACTGGGGATTGAACTGTGACCTCGTACATGGCAAGCAGGTGCTCAACCACTGAGCTACATCTGCTCCCCTGCCCAACGAGAGTTGTTTTTTTTTTTGTTTGTTTGTTCATTTTGTTTTTAGGAGGTACCGGGGATTGAACCCAGGACCTCGTACATGGGAAGCAGGTGTTCAACCACTTGAGCTACATCTGCTCCCCTTCTCCAGTTCTTCTGACATTGCTCCTGCTGCCACAGAAACTTTGCACACACTGATCCCCCTGCCCACCCCACTCCCCTTGATCTTGGTGAAGGTACACAGTCCTTGAATTGTCCCTAACAAGTCTTCCTTGCAAACACCTCGACTCCCTTCTCTCTCACCCACCAAAACCTGGCCCTGGGTAAGCTTGCCTTGCTTCAGCCACCACAGCCGTCCTTTGGTCCCTCCAATGTGCCATGGCCCTGCAGTCACTGCTCTGTGTCATCTGGTTCCTCTGCCTGGAAGTTCTTTCCCAGGAGCTCCCTGCCGCTACCTCCCGCCGACCTTAGCTGAGCTGTCCCGGAGAGGCTTTCCGTGGCCACCTAACCCAAAGCGGCCATCTGGTCTCTCCTTGCCGCGCCACCCTATTTTAGTTCCCTGCTGATAGTTTTATTGATTGATTGACTATTTCTCCTGCTCTACCTCCAAAGAGAAGCTCTGTGAGGACAAAAGTGTGTCTTCTTCATCCCATATCTATGGGGTAGGTGCCTAGTGTCTGTTAAGTGAATCAAGGCATTAGATATATGTGAGTGGGGACATACAAGATGGAAGTGGCACTTGAGGGGGTCTAGAGGTCAATAAGTTCAGGGTGCGGGCAGTGAAGGACAGCTTAGATGTAGAAACTGTAGAGAAAAGTACAGTTCCTAGTGCATCTGCCAATGACATCCTCTCTGCCAACTGAGCCAGAATCCGTGGAGGGTGAGCCGCCTCCCACCCCGCCTGTATACTTTAAAATCTCCTCAGAACAGTGTAAAGTGCAGGCGGGTTGAGAAGGGCTGGGCTAGGTGATATATAACTGCATGCTCATTGAAGTAGAATGCCAGCCATAGATGTCATTTAAAATATCCTAGTAGCTAGATTTAAAAAAAAGGTAAAAAGCAGAAATGTCCAATTAATTTTAGTAATATATTTGCTTTAACCCAACATATGCAAAACAGTATCATTTCAGCATGACATAAATATAAACTATGAATGAGATATTTTACATTCTTGTAAAATGGGTCTTCAAAGCCCAGGGTGGAGTTTACACTCAGAGCAGAACACAATTTGGACCAGCCACATTTCCAGAGCTCGTAGCCAGTGTGGCCAGGGCTTCCGGCCAAGCAGCCCAGGATCACGGGTCCCTTCTGGCCCTGGTGTCTGGCGCTGATTCTGAGCATAGCGTGGAGATCTCCGTGGATCTGGAGCCCAGCGCAGCTTGCCGTCTCCTGGGAACCACGTCTCTTTACTGTTCTTTGACCATCTGTGCTCCCTGAGATCTGCTTTCTCATGGATGCATCCCCGTTGCGACTGTTGGTGCTCCAGACTAACGAGAATGCCCCGCCTGGACCGAAGCTCTGCGCTAATCTGCGGGCAGCTTTCTCTCCTTGGGTGGACAGGACACGGCATCTGATTTTCAGCCAGTGGATGTCACTGTTGACTCAAGGAGGGTCCTTGGAGGACACAGTCAAAACCAGGGACATGTGCGAAGCAGTCTCCTCTTTCCCACATTGGGGTTTTCCTCCCAGTTTGGAGAGTGCCAGGCTTTTAAAAAGGAAGCTGTTCGCCAGCACCCTCTAGAGGTGTTCTTTGGCGGAGATTCAAAGCTCCATTAATCAAAACGCATCATCCAGGATGACAAGGCGGACGGGCTTTGATGGCGTTGACGACTCCCTGAATTGCCCTGCATTTCTGTGAGGGGGGGGCCACCAACTGTCAGCCTGGACAGATGCGTAGCTCCCACGGCATTGGGTAAGCCGACATGCTGTACGGGACCCCACGCAAACATTTGGATTTCTGGCTTTTCACAAAACATTGGTAGATCTGGCCACACTAGATTCACATCCCTGGAAGGCCACAGTCATTAGGGACAGTGAGTGGTTAGCTGCTTCTTTTAAAGTGTCAGGTCCTCAAGGCATCACCACTCCCTACCCCGCCACAGACCAGGCCACTTGGCCCATTTGGGTTGGCAGTCTGGCCTCTGGTGGCATTTGCAATGCTGGTCACTGCTAGAAAGTGGCCCTCCCCTTCCCTCCCTTCCCTCCCCTCCCTCCCCCCCCCTTTTTTTCCTAGTTTTTTTTTTTTTTTTTTAATTAGAGAAGCTGTAGGTTTGTGGTACAGTGTTTCTTAGAGTAGCCCCAGGTGCTTGCGTTCCATGCTTTGGTCGGTGGTGCTGCCATCTCTGAGCTTGTTTGTGCATCCGAAGAATGGGATGGTTTGGAAACAACGATGATGTGGGGTGTGTTTTGTGAGATCTTTAGTTTGGGGCTGGAGAATACTTGCCCAGGGTAGAACTGGGCAGCCTGCTGCTCAGGCCTAATTTCAAGGTTACAGGTGTCCCTGATGGTCAGGAGCAGGAGTGGGAGGTGGAGGGAAGAGGTGTCAGGTGCTGAGGTGGGATCTAGGTAGGCAGTGGGGTGGGGGTTGGCCCCCAGCCTGAACTGCAGGCTAGGGCTCCTCTTTCACCTTTATCCAAGGCGTTGGGTCTCAAACTTGGGTGCGCAGCGGTGTGCCCTGGCAGGCTCGCTCTCAGATGACTGGCCCAGCCCGGCACTTGTGATCCAGCAGGTCCGCGTGGGGCCCGAGGATTGGCATTTCTAACCAACGCTCAGGGATGCTGGGGCTGCTGAGCCTGGTCTAAGAATTCACAGGCAAAGTGAGATTGATTCAAAGGCAAAGAGATTGTGTGTGCACGTGTGTGCACATGCGTGTGCTACATGTGTGTGCATGCGTGTGTGTGGAGAAAGGTTCCGGCTTTCCTTTCTGGAAGACGTGTATGCCATGAGAGCCGGTCCATGACCAAAGGCTGTGAAGAATGAATTCACGCTCAAGCAGCATGGCGGAGCAGGCCCTGGCTCTCTTCTCACCAACGCGTCAGAGATGCTTCTCAAGGAAGAAGACAAAACACCATTGTGTGACTGATTTCTTTACAGTGGATGAAATGACCTTGTCCTAGAAGAAAAACAAGACACAGCCACAGGTCAGCCTTCTGCTGAGGGGAGAGGAGCTTGGAGCCATGTGAGGCGGCTCTTCCTGGCGCCTGCTACATCTCGCTCAATCCCCTGACCCCTCCAGGAGATCTTTCCTATGCCCTTTGCATTTATAGAAGAGGGAGCTTCCCCGGTGTTAGATGAATTTCCCTAAAGCCTCACTGCCAGTGGGGAGGCCACTCTGAACCAGGCTCAGCTGAGCTCTGCTGGAGCTCTGAGCCTCTGCTTCTCAAGAAGGACAGGGTTTCAAGTGCAGGGCTGCCCCTCAGAAGCTTTCTTAACCTGCCAGAGCAGCTGCAGCAAGGTACCACAGACGAGTTGGCAGATACAACAGCGCTTTGTCTCACACCCCAGGATGTTAGAATCTGAAATCAAGCTGTCGGCAGGGCTTCCTCTTAAATGGCCTCCCCCAGCTTCTGGTGGGTGGACGACAAGCCACGGTGTTCCTTGGCTTGTGGTGTAACTTAATTTATGCCTCCGTCGCATGGCTGTCTCTCTGTCTCTCTTGCAACTGTGTCCTAATTTCTTCTGTGTATAAGGACACTGGTCATACGGGATTAGGACCTACCCTAAACCGGTTTGGCTGCATCTTAACTAATATTTATAAACATGTTCACATTCACACGACCAGGCCTTAGGACTTGAGCATATCTCTTGGGGGGGACACAATTCAACCCATAGCAGAAACTGCGGGAAAGTATAACTTATGGTGCTTCTCTGAACCGCAGTTTCTTCTTCTGAAAAATGAAAATGAGGCCACTTTTCAGTCTGGAAAAGGATTAAATAAGGGAAACTATGTCATCGGGTACATTCTTGCCCCTCAAAAATGTTCCTATACTCCCTCTGCCCTTTCCATCTTTGGGTCTCGGGTTCGCAGTGATTTGCCTTTGACCTCACAGCGTTCATTTGTGCCACACGGACTGAGCCTGGTTATGTTCCAGGTGAGTAAGTCAGCCACGGTGCCTGCAGGGTGGTGGCAGAAAGGAGCTACAGATGACAACACAGCTGCCAGCTCGACATCTCCATATCCGTGGCTCCTGGGGCCCCACCGGTGGCCCCCAGGTGCTTGCATTCCCTGTCTTGTTGGAGATGCCACCTTCCCTGTGCTTGTTTGTGCCAAGAGCGTCCAGGGCCCCTGATAGATCTTTTTCAGACATCAGCTGCTGTCTACGCAGGGTTCGGTTGTGCCTTGAATCTGCTTCTTACACCTTATCCTCACCACCCATGCCTAATACAGACCCACATCACTTCTCACCTGGACCCTCGGCACCTCCTAGGTGGGCTCCTTTTCTGCCAGACTTGATCCTTCCAATCGGGTCAGAACGAGTGTCCTAAAGCTCAAGTCCACTGCCTGTTCCAGATTCTCCAGCAGCCTGCCCTGCCCCTGGGTCCAGGCCCAGCTCCCTGACATCTCGATGGCTCAGACTGGCCTCTTGACCTCAGTTCCGTGGAGCTTGTCTGCTCACTGGACTGGCTCCTGCCTCCAGGATCTGCTCAGCCCCCTTTGTTGGGAATCCCACACTCTCCTTCACTTGGCTCGCTCTTAACTCATTCTTTCTGATGCAGCTCAGGAACCTGCTCAGGGGCCAATTTGGGGCAAGTTCTTCTACTGCAATATCTGCATCTGCCTCTTCCACTGGACTGGAAGCTCCAGAGTGTCTTGATTTCTCCATCCAACTTGAGAGCAGCCTGCCTTGGCCGGTCCCTGAGAGCTGGGAGCATGGAGTGGACCAGGGAGCGGGTGGGCTGGGGGGTCCTAGGTGCACATAGCATGATCTCCTGCGAGCACTGTAGGGCACCACAGCAGGGGTCACAGAGCGGCACTTGGAGGCTTAGCTGCACAAGAACTCAGTATCTTTATTTCCGACCTTCCTTGCTGACCTTTCTCCCCTTAACTGCCACCTCTGCCAAGCCACATGGAGAACCTGTCCAAGAGGCTTGACCTATCCCGAGGCCTGGCTGTCAATCAGAGGGAGGCCAAGCTGGTCCTGGTCCCAGCCGGTGGTCTCCGGACAGCAGTGGACTTCAGCTGCCAACTGGCCCACCCTGCTGCTTTCCAGCCTTGGCGTTTGCTGAACAGTATCTGTACACAGAGACAAGCCAGTACCTAGACCAGGACTCTGCTTCCTGAGTTCCCCACATCCAGTTCTTTCCCCCACTCCCCAGGCATCCTGTTCCCCCTTTGTGGCTCAGTTAGGATGCTGCTGACAGCCCCGTGAAGAGTTGCAGTTGGGGACGGGGTATGGTGGGGTCTCCAGCAGGGGCTCCTGAATGCTCATCTCTAGAAGGGGATCTGGGGGCTCCCAGAAAGAACTGAGGGCATCCTCACTTTTAGAGACCTGGGAAACATTGCTGTTTTTTACCTGAGAGGAATTTCAGGCTCCACAGTCCAGTACAAATCACCCCAGGACTCCTTGTGGGGAGCCAGGGAAGGTCATAGGAAAGAAATCTCTGTTTCTTGAAAGGATAATTTGTTTTTCTTCTGAAAGCAGCTCCCTGCTGCTTTACATCCTGTTTAAAGGACCAGAGAGGTAACCTATTGTAGAGAGCATCACCTTCCAACCTTCCTTTCCTATCTCTTGTTTAATTTGATTCTTTACCAATGCCATGAGATGCAGGGAGTGGGGGAGGAAGGGCAGGCATGTACTTCCTCCTTTACAGATCAGGAAACTGAGGCACAGAGCAGTCGTGCCATTAGTGAGACGATCACCTTTTATATCTGCCCAGCGCCTTGCAATCTGCAGAGCATTCACAAGTCAGTGGTTGCATTTGATTCTTCAGATCATAAGGTAAATAAAGAATTATTCATTCTTTGTTGGAATTATTATTGCATGTTTGTCTATCTTGTTCCTATTAGATATTTATCTCATTAGACAATATCCCTGTGGCTAATTATCTTACTATCTTACTATCTTATTCCCACATGTCCAGGACTTTACTTGGACTTAGATGAGTGAAATAAACTGTGTGCCACAGCAGGTCAATGTCAGAACCACGCTGATATCTCAGGCTACCAGGTCTCCAGGGGAAAACTCTTTCTATTGCTGGTCCAATGTCGTGGCCCTGAGCCTCCTTCTGGAATTCTCTCTGGTCCTCCTCCTATCTTTGAAGTCCAGCAGGACCTTGGGTTACTTCTGAAGGAGACTTTCTACTTCCCCCACGAGCCAGCAGGCTGGAGGGGCCATCGTGGTGCTGGGGCAGGAAGGCTCTCTGTGCTTTCTGTGTGTGAAGGACCTAAAACCTGGGTAAAACCCCAGATGCAATAATGCCACGTGCCAACTGAGCAAATCTTTATTTTCCCCCTGGACTTTCTCTGGCTCCTGGATGTTTCCCAGGAATTGCTGTTTGCTGAGCACCTAAGCTGATTCTGTTATATTTGCAGCTTAATTTTTCTCTCCAGTTTTAGAATTTCCTGCTGAGACATGTATTATTACCCTAAACTTATAAATGATGACTTTTGAGAAGCGGAGAAGTTAAACAGTTTGCTCAAGTTCACATAGCATGTAAGTCTTGGAGGGCGGATTTAAATCTCAGCCTGTTTTACCTCAAAGCCCCCTAAATTATGTACTTTAGCACCATGTGGAGGAGCTGGAAGCCTGGGCGTGCCCTATGGCCAGTCTCTGCTGAGCCTTTGTGAAAATTGGGAAAAGTGCCTCCTCTGGGCACAGGAAGTGAAAAAGGCCCTGCTCCCTGGGACCTGAGGCTCGGGCCGAGCCCTGCTGGCAAGGGGAAGGCCCCCTTCCTCCAGCGGAGAGCACAGCGCTACCTATGGTGGCTGGACTTCAGCAGCAGGGGAATTTGCGCACAACCTGTGACCTGGAGAAGAAGGTTCCTGCTGAAGCCTCGGCCTATGGTGGTCAGAGACGAGAGGAACTTCTCCCCACAAGCAGGTACCCAGCTATCCTGGTGCTGTGGCCAAAACATAAGTTCTGGTGTCTGACTGCCCAGGTTTGAGTCTGGTTCCAATCTGTGTGATCAGGAACGAGCCCCCTGTTTTAGTTTCCTGGGCTGCTCAAAGCATGTGACACGAAATGGTCCAGCTTAAACAGTGGGAATTTATCAGCTCATGGTTTTGAAGCGAGGAAAATGTCCAAATCGAGTTATCATCAAGGTAATGCTTTCTTCCCAAAGGCTGGCTGCCAGCGACCCATGGCTCCTCTCTCACAGGCAAGGTACATGGCGGTGTCTGCTGGTCTCCCCCTTCTCTTCTGGGTTTCGTTGATTTCAGTTTCTTGGTTCCCTTGTTTTCTCTCTGTCTGAATTTCATTCTCTTATAAAGGACTCCAGTGACTGGATTAAGCCCCATCCTGATTGAGGTGGGTTGCACCTTAGCTGAAGTAGCCTCATCAAAAGGTCTTACGTATAACAAGTCTACACCCCCAGGAATGGATTAGATTTAAGAACATGTTTTTCTGAGGTCCATATAGCTTCAAACCACCACACCTCCCAAGCCTCCATGCCTCAGTTTACCTCGGAGAGTTGTAAGGATTAAATAAGTCATTGAATGTAATGGGAGTGCAGGATACCACCCCCTACAAGCTCTCAGGTGTTTGTCGTTATTATAGGGCGAGTTGCCTGGAGGGTCCTCTCAAATGGGTCACCAAGAGCTTGCTTTCCAGGCTCTCTTTCCATCCGCTGCTTTGCCATGGTATTCAGAGGCCCAGGACGACCTAATTAGAGATGGGTAAACAAGTCAGGAAAAGAGCAAGACACTCATCATTACAGAGCACACCTAGGTAAGGTTAGCAGGAGTCTCAGCTCCCCCTGTGGATACAAACCATGGGTGGAAACGTCTGAGAAGTGGCAGTTTTCTGCCACTTATCTCCATAGGAAACTCCTATTCATCCTTCCAAGCCCCGGCTCTGGGGAACTTTCCCTGATCCTCTAGGTTAATAAATCTCTCAGTTCCACTTTAGGACATTTAGCACATTCATCTATCACTGATTAACTCGCTCATTTGCTAATTAATTCATTCAATTATTCATGCAACTAGCACTTAATGACCTGGTCTGACTTTGTGCTAGGTGTGGTGCCAGATGTGGGGAGGTTCATGGGCGAGGACTTTGGCCCCTTTTCCCTTGCCGCTTTTGTCCCTGGCCTTCTTGGGCAGAACGGTGTTTCTGCCCCTGGTTCGGATCCTGGTGCCTTCCTGGGGTAGCTTCTGCAGCATGGCTGATGATGTGGCAGAGGCCGTGAGGTGGAGGCAGAGGGATGGCAGGCTTATGAGCCACGCAGGGGCCTGACCAGGAGGGCCTCTCCAGGCATCCAGCCCTGAGGCTCCCCAGCTGGCCATGTGAGTGGGGAGGACAGCAGCTTACAGGGCTGCCTTTGCCATCCCTGTCCCCAGATGCAAGCACGTCCCCTGGCTGGAGAGGCTTCAGGGCAGCACAAACTGTGGACAGTCTTCAGCTGCTCTCTCAGGGCTCTGCATGTAGGTATCTGTGCAAGGAGGAGGAAATGGGGAAAAACCCACAAAACCAGAAAGAGCTGGGCGAAGGAGACCAGCTCAGCAAGAAAGGCGTGGCTGAAGCAACTCGGAGCCTTGACCTACAAGGAACATTAAGCCTCTTGACAGGAACCATTCTGTGCTGCAAAATACAGAGAGACATTGGAGAGAAGGAAGCTCCAGGAGGAGCCTGGGGCTGGAGGTGGGAGGGGTGGTAGGTGGAGAATTTCTGCACACTATCAGGATTTTCACTGGAGATTATCATGTGAGGTTGAGCACCAAGGGCAGAGGCAGGTGGAAAAAGGCTCCCAGGGAAGGCCCATGAAGGCAGCAGTGTGATGTGCTGGTTGCTAGCCCAGGATGAAATCTCAGCTCGCTGTGCAGACAAATCCCCATGGAACTGAGCCCCATGTAGCCCGAGCCTAGCTTCTGTTCAGAATATGACACATCTGGGTTGGATTCCAGCTCTGCCCTCTCTAGAGGTGGGATCCTGAACAAGTTATTTAATCTCTGGAGCTACAAAATTAGGGTCATGATAGCTATGGGGGATTATGTGCACCATCTTGCCCAGTGCCTGGCAGGGAGAAGCCTTCTCTGAGGAGAATGTAGCAATTACAATTTGAGGGAGACTATAATATTGGTGATAGGATCAGTTAGGGTAACACTAGTCTCCAGATCAAAGAAGCCCCATCATTTCAGGAGCATAGACCAATAGAAATCTGTTTCTTGCAATGTAACAATTCAGTGCAAGTGTTCCAGTTTGCAGAGTGGTTCTCCTCCACGCACTGACTCAGGGATCCAGGCTCTTTCCATCCTGTTGCTCCACTGGTCATCAGGACCTCAGAGTCCACAGCCAGGAGAAGGAGAAAGGGAGAAAGGATGAGGCCCCTCTTCCCATATGGTCTCCATAGCCTGGATGTGGTCTCCATAACCTGGATGTGGTCTCCATAGTCTGGATGTGGTCTCCATAGCCTGGATGTGGTCTCCAGGGCCTGGATGTGGTCTCCACAGCCTGAATGTCATCTCCATAGCCTGGATGTGGTCTCCATAGACTGGATGTAATCTCCATAGCCTGGATGTCATCTCCAAAGCCTAGCTGTGGTCTCCATAGCCTGGATGTGGTCTCCATAGCCTGGATGTGGTCTCCATAGCCTGGATGTGGTCTCCATAGCCTGGAAGTGGTCTCCATAGCCTGGATGTGGTCTCCACAGCCTGAATGTCATCTCCATAGCCTCCCTGCTCACATCACATTGATGAGTCCAACAGTGGCTGACAGGCAGCTCCCTCCCAGGGATAATGCCCATTGTTGAAGAGGTACATACATTTTTGGGGCTAGACGGAAAGACGACTATACCCATCAGAATCCTGTCCTGGGTTTAGTCCAGAGTACAGCACTGTTCAGCCATGTGACTTTTAAATTTTCAAATCTGCAAAAAAGTAGTGAGAATAAAATAATAACACTATGTGTCACTGTCACCATCATCCAGTTCTAGACAATTTGGTTGTGTTGGTTTCAAACACAGTTGAAGTTCTTTGTGCATCTCTCCTTTACCCCATTTCTTTTCCTCCCACCCTAGAGGTAAACATGACCCTAAATTTACATGCTGTAGCAGTTTGGTATTATTTATGAACTCCAAAAATAGATACTGGACTATGTTTGTAAACTGGTCTGTTCCTCTGGGCATATTAGATTGTACTAGATTCAGAGGTTTCACTTTACTTGATTAAATTATAATTAAGGATTTGATTGGGCAGAGTCAGCAGGACATTGAGTCCCCTCTCCCTTGGTGGGCAGGGACTCACAGAGAAAACTACATGTCAGAGGAGAGAGTTGGAGTTTTGATGTTGGAGCCCCGGGAAGTAAACACATGGTGAAACAGAACACACAGAGAAGCAGATACGTGAGGAAAGAGAGAAGGCTCCATTAGACACGATAGAGGCCCTGGGAAGAGAGCTGAGCCATTCACCTGATAGTGCAGCTGGCCTTGTGGAGAGAGCAGAGCAGCTAAGCCCAGAGAGAAACGAGCCCCGAGAGAGATGAGACTTACCCCAACCTACAGGTGATATCGGAAGAAGTTGGGACCACAGAGCCTTAACAGGAAGAGGAATGCTGAACCCTCACAGACATGGCCCACCATCTTTCTCAACACATGGCAAATGACTTTGGGTGAGAAAGTACCTCTTACGGTACCTTGAATTGGACTCTTTAGGGCCTGGTAGCTGTAAGCTTCTAACCCAAATAAATACCCTTTATAAAACCCAACAGATTTCTGGTACTTTGCATCAGCACCCCTTTGGCTGACTAATACACATGCTTTCATACTTTTTCTGCATGTGCACATATCTTTCAATAATACGTATTCTTGCTTTGCTTTAAGACTTTATATAAATGGAAGCACACTGTAGATATTACAAAAATGAGTGACAGCTATTGGATGGAAAGGATGCCTTAGGACAGAACTAATCTTAGCCAGGTCAGTTACCCAGAATGGCTGGGACCAATCAAATCGAGCTCAGCTGTTCAAACATGCTCTGTGGCCCAAAGGACCCAGAATCTGAGGGTTTGTTTGGAATGCAAAATCTCAGGCTGCACCCAGACCTGCTGAACCAGAATCTTCAACTCATATTTATTAAAATATCCCAGGTGCTATGCTTTGTGCTAGACATCATCTGTCTCCTTTCCCACTTTTGCCTGCTCCGATTCAGGAGGTCTGGGGTGGGGCCTGTGATTCTGCACCTCTGACAAGCTTTCAGGTGCTCCTGACACTGGTGGTCTGTGGACCGCACTTTGAGTAGCAAACTTGTAGAGGACTCCACATTCAGAGCTCAACTTCTCTTTGGACAAAATGAGATTGCACAGTGGGTATATGAGAGCAGGGCGCCTGTCAGTGCAGGTGGCTAAGTTCTCTGCAAGTGTAGCATTTCTGCAGCTCCTTGAGTCATTCGAACCACAAGCTCTTTTCTGTCTGAGGGAAAGAGGAAATCCAGAGACCTCCACAGAAACCCTATCGCTGTGGCTGAGCAGAGACACTCGCCCTTTCGGGTGTGTGGTTAGAACCCATCCCTGGTGGACATGGATCTCTGTTCAGCTGAAATGTACTTGCAATTGTCCACAGTGAGCAGTGTCAGTTAATGAAGCCTGTGCTGGAGTCACCAGGTAATCATCTCTTCCCTCCTCCAGCCCACGTTCCCCCCGTGATGGTTCATTCTTTTTGGAAAAATTCATTAACCTACAGTAACACTTTTCCCTGGTGGCAGTTCTAAGGAAAAGCAGACAGCTCTCTGAGAATCACACATTTTAGAAGACAAAATAATCGCCTTGACTTGGGATCAGGGCTCCTCGTGTGAAAGCACGGAGCTGAAGGGATTCTGGTGGCCAAAGCAGTTCAGAAATTAGAAAGTGGAGGGTGGGAAGGGACTTGATGCTCAATCACTGCCTGCTATGTGCCACGTGCTATAGTTTGCACAAGTAGCTCCTTTAATCTTCCAGACCACCCTAAAAATAGGGGAAGGGGACTACTGTTTATTAAAACCTTCTAGGTACTATGCTTTATGCCAGGCACGGTCACATTTGCCGTCTAATTTAATGTGCATGCAACCCTGAGTAGTAGATATGATGGTTATTTATAGATGAAGAAAGCAATGGTTGGGGGAGATGCAAGTTGCAGAGCCAGGATTTAAACTCAACTCCTTCCACTCCAAAGCTCATAGTCTGCCAGCTTCATGACAATGTTCTGTCATTGAGAGCCAAGCAGTAGACTTTGAGAATGACGGTTGCTTTTCCACAGCTCCCAGATGCATCAGATTTCTCGGCCTGGGGTGCAGGAGCAGTCTAGCACGGCAACCAAATCCACCTGGGTTTGATTCCCTCCTCAACTGTGAGTTACTATCAATTGTAGTTTCCAGGCTGCCAAGACAAATACCAAACAACGGGTTGACTAACAACAGGAATTTATTGGCTCATGGTTCAGAGACAGAAGGTTTGCTTTCTCCTGGGTTCAATAGCATTTTGGCTGTCGCCAATCTTTGGGTTCCTTGGTTTTCCCACATGGTGATGGCCTCTCCTTTCTCTTCTGGGTCCCTGTGAGCTCCCTGCTTCTCTCTGTGGCCTTCTGGTTTATAGGGCCTCCAGTAATAGGATTCAGTTGGCCATGCCTTACCTAAAATAACATCTCCAAAAGGTCCTATATACAACCACAGGAATGGGATTAAGATTAAAATCACATTTTTTCCCCCTGGGGGTACATAGTTCAACCTACCATACTATCAAATTATTAACCATTCAGAGCCTCTGTTTCTTTAGTAAAATGGAAATAAAATAATTCTGCCCTTGAAGAATTATTGCAAGGCTTAAATGAACATCTAATATATACAATTTTTAGTGTAGTGCCAGTCACAACATAAGCATTTGGTAAATGTTAAATTTCATTCCTAATCTTAATCAATTTGCCTGAAAGGGACAGACAGCGCTAAGCCAGGCCACATGTAGAGGGTGGGTTATTGCAGAGCTGTCAGGAGGAGCCTGCCTGGAACGTTGGATGTTGAGGCTCCTTTCTCCATCTTGTGGGGACCACATGCCATCCTCCAGTCTGCTCCTGTTGGATCTGCTTCATCTTTCTCTTGATCAGCATCCTCTGCTCGTTTGCTTTGCTCAAGGCCCAGTAAAGCTGCCTAAGCCCTGAGACTGCTTACCTTTTTATCTGAAGTACTGACTTAATTTAAAATTAATGAGAGAGCTTCTGGTTAGTGGAAGGCCAGCCAACAGATGCAGCCTTTCAGTCAGGGGTCTGCTTTACTGTCCCCTCCAGAGACCAGTTCTCTAGAAAAGGGATCTGGGTGCAACAAGTAATAAATTATGTCTAGGACATGGATTGAGATTATTTCTTTCAGTGTTTTGGCATCTCCAATTTTCTCTCACCCTGTCCTTCAATCCATTTTTCAGGTGGACACAGGTAATTGGTTTATTGAGGAGTGAGAATTTGAGATAGTATTTGTGAGATGAAAACTATATCCTCAGAAATGGCAAATTAGTAAAAAACAAAAAAAGAAGGGCAGTTTCTTTGTTTGGGGCTGTTTCTAGAACTGTCCGGTGACTTGAGCTTTGAATGACCTCCTTGGGACTTTGGAATCTGCTTTGTATGGGCAGAACTTGATAGGCAATTCCCTGTTTCTGTCTGTCTCTTATGCCTTCAGACATAATTGCTGCTATTTTTCATTAAAGAAGAATTTGCTTGGAGAAAATTACCTTCTCAACTCTTTGTATTTTTCATGGCCTGAAAGTCATTGGTAAGTTGTGGAGCCAGGATTTTGTCTTTTTGTTTTCAGACCTAAGTCACTGGAAATTATGAGTAAATCAACCCAGCCCACTGGAGAACCTCCTTAAATAAATACCATAGGCCCTGGTAGGGTTGGTTGCTCGCCAGTGACACGGGCATTATTAAGTAATAAATAGAGACTTAAATAAGTGCCCAAGGGCTTGGAAGAAGAATTCAGACTGCCTGGATCTCTCCTTCTGCATTCGGTGAGGTGGAGACTCACAGAAAAGTTCCTATCATTTATTTGTTTACTCATTTGTGCATTCTTTCTAAAGTATTTCTCGAACCCCTACAATGTACCAATACAGCAGAGAGAAGAATGCTCATGACATATTTCCTCTGGTCTCCTATACTTCCCAGACCCTTTTCACATAGGTTGGGGGCTGGAGACTCCACATGGCCATAGGTCTGAGTGGACATGTCACTCGGGGCCAACGTATTCAATTACTGGCACGAGCTCCTTTTTGTACTGGAGGAGGCTCAGCGACTGAGGAAGCTGAGTGTTCCAGGTGCAGGTAGAGCAGGGTGTTGTGTTTCTGTCTGCCTGGGGTGTTGTGTGACCACGTGGAGCAGAGCTCACTACAACCCACAAGGGGCATGTTGTGTGAGTAAGAAATAAACCTTCACTGTTTTGAGCCACTGAGATTTTTGGGGACTTGAAGATTTGCTTCTGCAGCATAATCTAGTCTATTTTGCTAATTCAGCCATGCCTTATGTTAGGCAATGAGGTTCAACATTGAAAAAAACTATTCATAGTTCCTGCAGAATTGAAATTTAGTTGGCAAAACATAAATCGTGGAAGTAAATGAGCTATTAAAACAGAGAAAGTGCTAGGGGACTGTCTCGTAAAATTTAGACAGCATAGGTTCAGTCAAACTTGGCATGACCTTTCATCATCATAGAAAATCTGGACTGAAAAAATACTTTATGCATTGCTATTCAGAGATGCTTAGATGAAGCAAGCTCAACCTGCCTCCTGGCCATTCAGTGCTAGTACTCAGAGGGGAAGACTCACCAGAGAGTTTCTCTTTTTTAAATTAATAATTGTAATAATAATTATGATAAAATATTGATTACTAATATCTAATTTGCAATCACTGTTTCCAGGTACTATGCAAAGTACCTGGAAATTTTTAAACTTTTAAAAATTTATTTTCTCATTTCACCTTCCTGCTAAAACTTCCAATCATTTGACAATTTTTCCACCAGTATCTATTGAGCCCCTTCTGGATATCAGGCATTGTACTAGGTGAAGAATCCAGGCAAATCCCTGTCCTCGCTGAGATTACAGACTAGGAGGATGGTTTTACTGCTGAGGAAATTCTGGCTCTGAGAATTCAAAGGGCGTGCAATCAGGAAGAGGGGAGAGGAGGGAGATAAAGCACTAGGGATGCAGAAACGACTGCCAGGGGATGATGCCCAGGGAAGAGAAGTTGCTGTGAATTAGGCACACACCCTAAGAACATGTGACTGTCTTTTCCTTGTCTGTCAAGTAGGGCTGCTGATCTGTCAAACAGGCATTTGCTCAATTTTTCTGCATCATATTTGCACGAGAAGCTCTCAAACCCATTACTGATCTGAATATACTTATTTAGCTCATCAACAAAGGACCTGGATGGCGAAGTGTGCAATCTCCTTGGTCAAGTGGTAATGGAGTGCTGACAACACAAGCAGGACAATAGATGTGCCTCGAGGTCCCATGAGTCCTTGAACAGGGAACTTGGACTTGTCCCCTGCAAAGCTTTCCAGGTGTCCAGTAAATGCTTAATGATGGAAGAGAGGGCCTTTCGCTGATAAAGCACCTACAGTAAAAAGGCAGGTATTGCAGTCTTGTTACGATATACTTCTTTCATTAAGATAATGCATTCTATCGATCCATTAATGGGTGGCATCCAAATGAGGATACTGGTCTATTCAATCTCCCAAATCCCCACATTTATTTAATACTTACTATGTGCCAGCTATTGTTGGGGGGACAAAAAAGAATAGCCATAGTGTCTGCCTTCCAATTCTTGATTCACTCAGTATTTATTTAGAAAACATTTGTTGAATATCTCCTAGGTTCCAGGCACTGTTCTAGGCTTTAAAGATAAACTGATGAACTAAACAGACCAAATTCCTGCCCTCACAAGAGCTTGTAGTTCAGTGGGGGAACCCAGGCACAATAAACAAGTAAACAAGTAGGCAGTGGAATAAAAAAGTAAATATATATACACATACACAAAACATGTCAGCAGCTAGGTAATATGGGAGTGTCTGAGGTGAGCAGGTGCTAATTTAAATAGAGTGGCCTGCACACTGTGGGAGATGTTTGTGTGGGATGTGGTGGGAGGTGTGGGAGATGGGCAACATGGGAATCCCAGTGGGTTCCGTGTAATATTTTAGGTAATCTAAGCACCTCTTAAAATATATGTATATATATATATATATATATAAATAACATTTTTGTAAGCAAATACACATATATATTTATATATCATTTTGCAAATGTTTGTATGTATTGTGAGAATTTTGATTTTTACCCATAATAAAAAAAAAAAGGAAAAAAAAAAAAATAGAGTGGCCTGGGAAGGCCTTTCTGATAAGATGGTCTTTGAGCAGACACCTAAAGGATGCAATGAGTCGAACGTGTGTCATCTGTGCCAAGAGGGCCCCACGTGTCAGAACGTGCAAAAGCCCCTGAGAGAGGGTTGGCCTGTTCCAGGGAGGGGAGGGAGGTGGGCGTGGAGAATGGTGTGAACATAGCTGAGAGGACAGTGGAGACCTTTGCCCTTTCTTCTGGTTGACTCGGGGACCATTTGGGGATTTCAGCACAGGCATGACATTAACTGCCTTTGGAAAGGCTCATTCTGACTGATATGGGGGACTTAGCTCAAGGGCCAAGGCAGAGGTGGGAGATCAGTCAAATACATCTTTTGAGACCCTCTGCCAGCAATGATCTAAGTGTGAGATGATATTGGAATGGCCAAGGTGTTAAGAGCGGGGTTGAAGAGGAGCGATCAGATCTGGATGCATTTTCAAGGTAGGCCCAATGGGATATGATGATATATGGACTGAAAGGGAGAGGGAGGGCTCAGGGTGGGGCCCAGGTTGTGGTGTGAGCAATTCAAAGGGCGGAGCTGTCATGTACTGAAAGGCAGGGAGGTTGAGGTTGGCTGGTAGTGCATCAGAGAACAAGCTATGATAGGTTAGCTGATATTTACAAACATCAGGGTGAATTGATTAAGAAGCTCTGGTTTTTCTTCTTCAAGGAGAGGAGCCAAACAAGTGGCAAATCCTGAGTCTTAAACTGGGATTTCCCATTTCCTTCTGTAGCTCCTAGGAAGCATTAATATGGCTACAACAATTCAGATCTTTAGAATTCCGCTGCTTCAGGACATTTAAGTATCTCAAATCTCAGAAATGTTCAGTTATGTTCAGTTATGGTCGGAGTCCTCCTCATAAAAAAGAGCCTGGGCTGTGGAGTTGGACTGCTTGGGGTTGCATCTTTGTTTACAGTTTCTGTGACTTTGGTTAAGTTACCCATCTACTCTGTGTCCCATTTTCCTCATTTGTATATTGAGAATGATAATAGGCTTTTTGGTATGTGATGACCCATGATTAGCTTAGTGATGGTGCATTCAGGCAGTGGAGAACCCACCACCTGCTGTTAATACTACTACCAGCATTTTTTTGATACAGCTCTGGGAGTTAGTACTACTCAGTTGGAAAAATGTTCATTATATTTCTCAGTTTCACAACTGGGGCTTTGGATAAAATATGATGCCCTCAACCCCACCCTATTCCCCTGTCCTCATAAGATGAACAAACTCATTCCCCAGCCACAGATGTCATTGAGTACTATGGCTTAGGAGAAACTTCATTCAGACATGACTAACAAGGAAAGCGTTCTCTCATGTCCTCCCTTCCTAGTATGTTTGCTCCTTTCTGAAAGTCAGAGCTGTGTAGCTTTTTTTCCTTCCTTGTGGCTTTGATTGCCACTTTTAAGCACAATTATAGCAATTCTATGTGCATCCAGTTGATATATTTGCTTCTTTCTTTTTCTTTCATATTGGTGTTCTCTGTTTATATTTCATTAATATTTAGTTTTTTTTTTTAAACCTTAAGAATAGCTACCATTTACTGAACGTTCGGTATGTGTCCCATTGGGGTAAGTCCCTTAAAGGCTTTATCTCATTTCACTGCCACACGACACTGCAAGGAGGCTGGTAGTATGGTTGACCTTGCTTTGCAGATGCAGAAATGGATGCTCTGAGAGGTTAAACATCTGGTCAACCTGGAACATGGTCAACTTCAAAAGGTCATGATTTTACCCTGTTGCAGCTGGCCTCTCAGTGGTATACATGCCTTTCTTTAAACCTCCCAAACCGTGTTGGCAAAGAGATGGTTTTAAGTGGGTCAAGGGCTGGGGCACAGGGGCCACCTCTCATTTTAAAGGATTTTTGGGGACTTCCCACATGGATAGAAAGGGAAGGGAGAAGCAAGAAACTGTAATGATGAACTCTAAGTCTAAACTGGGCTAGGCAGAAGGCAAGACAGGGGCTAGCAGGTAATGCAATAATAGAGGAAACAATGCCTTGGAGGTCTTGGGGATAAATGATTATTGCACTGAACATGCTAAAGTTACCAACAGGAAGAGAGGAAGGACTGTTTAAAGCAGAACTTTTGACATTGAGACTTCTTTTGGTGGCCCTGTTTCATTTAGGGAACGTTCTGGGACTGGAGTGAGGGGCTGGATGGAGTGGGAGCTGTTGTGGTGGTCAAGGAGCTGGGTTTGGGGTAGGTCTTCCACATGGATGTTAGGCTTGATGAGAGGGTGGCAGGAGTAGAGATCCTTGTAAGCAATGCAGAAATACAGAGTGTGGGTCCAGAAGTCCAGAGTGGCTGCAGGCTCTGTCCAGGAGCTCAGTGGACAGTAAGCTTGGGAGGGGTGGCACAGCTGCAGGGCACGGCCTCCTTGGAGACAGGAGGAGGAGCTATTTGGACAGCAGTGAAAGTGGGGCACAAGGAGGATGCCTACCCCCATTTCCTGACACTAGAGGGCCTGAATGGAAAAGTCATTAGCTTGGTAAGCCTGCAGGTGAGGCAGAGGCCTCAGGGGATAATCGTGTTAAGGAAGAAGGTGAAGGTCCAGTGGAAACGCGGGCCTTTTCTGGCCACAGATCATGGTTTTCAGTGGGTACAGTTGAAGGGTAGGATGGCCAGAGGGGTGGTCTGGTTGGCACTGGACGTCCTGGAGGGGACATTTTGAATAGTCGTGGAGGTGGACAGGTATGAAGAGGAGGCAGGGCTGGCAGTCCCCTGGTGGCCGCAATAAGGGCTCCACAGGTCCCGCAGCTGGTCCTGGCAGGGTTTAGGTTTGACCTCCTCTTGCAGAAGAAGGCAGTTCCCACACATCAGTGGGGACCTTGGGAGTGCTGGGCTGGTTGCTTGGACTTCCAAGGTCTCTGGCATCCTCCCAAGGTGCTAGTGCAAAGTATTTGTGTCCTCAGGTGACTCACCTCCTTCCCATGTCTCCAGATGGAGAATTTGGGGGATTCTTCTTGGGTCTCTCTCTTATTCTAACTTTCTGGGTCGTTGGTGGGAAGGAGTGAATCACATCAAGCATTTCTTCAATCCAGAACATTCTTTAGGATGTCTTATAGAAGGTACTAAAAGTTTCTAACATGAGAACGTCCCTATTTCATAGTTTTCACCACTGATAATAGATTTTCCTCTCATTTTACATATTTTAGACCTTTAATGAGAATGAGGAAGAAAAAATTAAGTAATATGTGTTAAAATTGCCATTATAAGAGAGTATTATTTTTCTCTTTTTTAATATGTTCTCCCCTAACTCTTTTTAAAGGATCAGGGCATATATCTGTCCTTCAAGTTCTCTCTGCTTTGAGAGACACTAAGGTTAGACTTAGCTGATGGCTGGGTCCATAATTTAATTTTGGTAGGTTGCCAGTACTCATTGTTACCTAACTCTTAATGCAGGAAAACAGATCTATTGACTACAAAAAAATCAATTCAGGGTTGACCTAGCCGCAAACAATGTAGCATCAATAGGTTACTTCCTTCTGAAAGGAAAATTCTCTCTCCCTTTCTCTCCCTCCTTCCCTCCCTCCCTCTCTCTCTCTCTCCTTTCTCTTTCCTCTCTCTCTCTGTCTTTCTTTTTCTGCCTTCCCCTTTCCTTTATAAGCTGTTGTCTCTATTGACCATATATACTTCCAAACAACAATCTCATCCATTCCCTGCTACATTTCACATTAAGTGTGCAAGAAAAAAATGCCAAGATAGCACAGATTAGCTGCCATGCATACAAAATGAAATCTAAATAAGCAAGACCTACAAGGGAAATGACCTTATTTATCTTGTTCATTCTGCACATTTTCTCTCACTTAAGGAGGATGAAAATCAAATTCTTTTTGTCTTCTGACATGCTCTGTGGCCTCCCAGCCTGTGACAGTTATGTATGTGAGGAGGAGGGTGTGTGGGAGCTTCTGAATGTCATCGGTTTGGCCAAATACCAGGGCTTTCAGTTAATTTCAGCAGAGTGTTCATGCCTAATAAAGATGCTAGTAAAATATTGAACCAGTGAGCCTACTGTTGAAGGAAGTGAGTTCATCACTATTTATTACAGACCCACTGTGTGCTGGCTATCAGCCAGCTGCTTTCATTTGTTATCTCATTGAGTGATTTGACAGCCCCATGCAGCTTAGTTTCCGTTTCTCATATGAGGAAACTGAGTCAGTGATTGAGGCTGTTGGTCCGGGTGATGCCATGGACAGAGGCAGGCTTGCCCAGAAAGGAAAGCAGCATCTTTCTCATCCCCTGGTTTTGGTACATTCTAGATTTTGATATGTGGGATGTGAACGTCAAGTTCCACCGTGAAAATGGAAACAAGCTTTCACTAGAGATTCCCTGGCCATTTGGGGTGAAGTGTATGCTGGGGGCTGATGCTCACTTGGTGAGCAGTCAGGGAGAAGCCTTGACTTTGGGAAGGACGTGGGCATGACACATCCTGACCTGTTGGCCGACCCTACCACATAGCCCCAGTCCCATTCCCTTGGGGAAAGTGATGTGTGTGTCCTGCGGCAACGTGAAAATGACAGGTGTTACAATACTTAGCGTTTGGCAGATTAACCAACCTTCATCCACAGGCATCTTTCAGCAAGAGAATAAATCCCCACCTCTATCTTATCAACCTCTTAGTTTTTTTTTCTTTGTGGATAAAAAAGTTGGCACTTTGAAGGGAAAACTTGACATCCTTAGAAGCTTGTTTCCTCGCCCCAGAGGATGATGTTTAACCTTTTCATCTAGATTGGCCCTACCTGAAGTTTTGGATCCATTTCTCCTGCTGTGATTACCTCTCAGGCAGCCTGCCCTGGGCCAGGTGCGCAGTGAGAGAGAGTACTGGCAGGCTGAGGACGGCACTATCATCCGGTGCCCTGGTATCACTGCTGGACCTCGAGTAGGGTGGAGGCCTGGGATTTGTAGGGCAAGACAATCTTCTATACATGTGAGGCTGGTGCCCAATTTGTTGGACATCCTGATGCTGCCCAAGGATTGGTTATACCCCCACGACCTCTGTTTCCCCACAGAGCTTGGATTCTCACACGTCTTCGCAGTATGGGATATGTACTCACATAAAGAATATAAAACAGGAGGGCCAAGATGGCGTTAGTGTAGGAGTGCACACACTGCAGGCTCCCAGAGCAAGGCGGATTGTGGACGGGGTCCTGCCCGGGGGTCTGTGCTGTGCACGCGTGGAGTGAGAGGCTTGGGACATCTCTCTGCGCGGATCGGCGGCGTGGACTGAACGGTGGAGATTCGTGAGTTTTGAGGCTGCCGGTGGAGGTTGGCACAGGCGGCTGAGCCCCGCGGTTAGGGAAAAAAAAAAATAAAACGGCCATTTTGAGCCGCGGGCGGGGCGAAAAAGTTTTATTTTCTGGGGATCTGGCTGCCTGGCACCCCTTGGACCTTGTGTGAACAGAGCAAACGAGCTAATCAGCACCCAGTGAACCGGACGGGGGATTTTGGTCGGGCAACACAGCTGATTTCCCTAGCCACCCAGGGATAAGACCCGGGCCGCTGCGGAGCCAGGAGGAAGGGACACTTCCCCAAAAAGGAAGGGTTCGGTTGGAAGACAGGGAAGGGTATTTTATATTTTTAGACATCGATCTGGCTGCCTGCACTGCCCCATAGCTTTGGGGAGCAGATAAGCTGACCTGAAGCAGCATTAGGCTGAGAGCAGACGCGAATCTGCACTCAAACTGACGTACTGAGCAGCCCGGTGACGCTGGAGCTCGGCGCCAGAAGGGGCAGAATCCGCCGTCTTTAGCACTCCTCACTGACTAACATAAGAGCTTCAGATAACCTGGGGAGTCCGGAAAGTGGGACGTGCTTGATTAATCTCCACGGGCCCAGCTAGGGTCCCTTCCGTAAGGGGGTTGGTCTAGAGGAGGAATTATTTTGGGTCCTGCATTTGGCTAAAAAAAAAAAAAGTGAGGTCACCTCAACAAATGAAAAATAAATTCTTTTTAATTTAGTTTAATAACTAAAAGCTGCTTCAGGACCTGCATATAGAACCCTGTGGGGAAATTCATTGATAAACACATGTAGGCAGGAAGGATCCACGTGGACCTTAGGGGAATCATTGACCCCCCTTAGCTCTGTTTGACTGCTTGCCTGTGTGGATCTTTGGTTTCTCTCTTTTACTTTCTGGTCTATTGCTATTATTCCCGTTTTCCTCCCCCCTTCCTTTTTCCTTCTATTTTTTTTTTTAAATAGGTGCTGCCAGCTGGTGGCTTCTTTGCTGGGCTTCTTATTCAGTAATTTCCCACTCGCTGTATATATCGATTCTGTATTACAAACTATCGCTTATCCTTCCTGCATCTTTCTGCCTTCTGTTTTCTGTTGTGGCTCTTAGAGACAATATTTTTTCATAGGCCCACAACTTAAAGGTGTCAATTTCTATCCCATCTATTTTGTTTTTTTCTTCTTCTTTTTTCTTTTTTTTCTTTTATTAGTATTAACTTTTTCCTTTCAGACCTTTCTCTACTATTTCTCTCCCTCCTCATAATTCTAGCCTTCTAAATCACTATATATATATATATTCATCCATTTGTTTTCCCAGTCCATTGTAGGAACTCCATATTTTTTCCTAGTACTCTACACTGCCTACTCAAGTTAAATATTCATCTCATTAAGTCTCATTTTGCCCCTCTTCTAACTTTTATCAATATTTCTATTATCCTTCTGCCTTCCTTACATCTTTTGATTCCTCTGGCCCTAACCTTTTGCCTTCAAGGGAACACAGAAAGAAGCAAGGAAATAAAATAAGAAGAAAAACTGCCAAAGAGAAAACTCAACTCACACGCAGAACCAACAGCTAAATAAAATTCTAGAGCACAGAGAAAAGCTAATCAACTGAACAAACCCATCAAGATAATATGATGACCAGAGGGCAACAGAAAAATACAAATGACTCTGAGAAACTGGAAAACATGGACCAGTCCAGTGCACAAAATAAAAACCAGGAAGCAATGCAGTACATCGAACAACTAATCAAAGCTATCCAAACAAATATCATGGACCAACTTAAAGAACTGAAGGAAGAGATTAAGGATATAAAGAAGACACTGGGAGAACGTACTGAAGAAATAGCTAACACACCTAAAAAGGTAATGGATATGATGGCGAACAAAGACATAAGTCAAGAAATGAAAAAGACGCTGGACTCACATGGCAGCAGAATAGAACAGGCAGAGGAAAGAATTAGTGATATGGAAGACAATACAGTTGAAATCAAAGAGATTGTAGAAAAGATAGACAAAAAGATAGAAAAAATCCAGTATGGTCTCAGGGAATTAACCGATAATGCAAGACGCACAAACATACGCATTATGGGCATCCCAGAAGGAGAAGAGAAGGGAAAGGGAACAGAAGGAGTGTTGAAGGAAGTTATGGCTGAAAACTTCCCAACTCTATTGAGAGAGATGGATGTGCAGATCCAGGAAGCACAGCGCACCCCAAATAGTATAAATCCCAACAGGCCAACTCCAAGACATATACTTGTCAAATTGTCCAATGCTCAAGACAAAGAGAAAATACTCAAGGCAGCAAGAGAAAAGAGAACCATCACATACAAGGGAAGCACAATAAGATTAAGTGCTGATTTCTCAGCTGAAACCATGGAGGCAAGTAGACAGTGGTATGACATAGTCAAAACACTAAAAGAAAAAAACTTCCAGCCACGAATTCTCTATCCAGCAAAATTGTCATTCAAAAATGATGGAGACTTCGAAATATTCACAGATAAACAGCAATTAAGAGAGTATGTCAAGAAGAAACCAGCACTTCAAGAAATACTAAAGGAATCTGTACAAGTTGAAAGGAAAAAACAAAGGAGAGAGAGTTGGAGGAGAGTTTAAAAACAACTGAAAAGTCAAAAAGAGAAACAAAACAACATATGACATACATTAACCCAAAGAAAAAATGACTGAAGTAAGAAATTCGTTATGAGTAATAACACTGAATGTTAATGGATTAAATTCACCAATCAAAAGACACAGATTGGCAGAATGGATAAGAAAATATGATCCATCTATATGCTGTCTACAAGAAACCCACCTTCGGCCCAGGGATTCAAGGAGGCTGAAAGTGAATGGCTGGAAAACCATTTTACAAGCTAACAATAGCCAAAAAAGGGCAGGAGTAGCTATTCTAATATCAGATAAAATAGACTTTAAATGCAAAACTATTGTAAGAGACAAAGATGGACACTACATATTAGTAAAAGGAGTAATCTCTCAAGAAGAGAGAACAATCATCAACATTTACGCACCTAATCGAGGTGCCTCAAAATACGTGTGGCAAACTCTGGAAAAACTAAGAGGAGAAATAAATTCCTCTACAATTATAGCAGGGGACTTCAACACACCACTATCATCATTAGACAGAACATCTAGGCAGAGAAT
>JAKSZT010054382.1:2307644-2468461 GCA_026826555.1 Tolypeutes matacus | reverse complement strand
ATCCTATACATAGAAAGCCCTGAGAAATCGACAACAAGGCTTCTAGAACTTATAAAGGAGTTCAGTAATGTTGCAGGCTATAAGATCAATGCTCAAAAATCAGTAGCATTTCTATACACCAATAACCAGCAAACTGAGGAGGAAATCAGGAAAAAAATACCATTTACAATAGTAAACAAAAGAATCAAATACCTAGGAATAAATTTAACTAAAGATGTAAGGACTTATTTACAGAAAACTACACAACACTGTTAAAGGAAATCAAAGAAGACTTAAATAAATGGAAAAATATTCCCTGTTCATGGATGGGAAGACTAAACATCATCAAGATGTCTATCCTACCCAAACTAATCTACAGATTTAATGCAATCCCAATAAAAGTCAACACTATATTTTTTAAGGAACTGGAAAAACTAACCACAAAATTTATTTGGAGAGGCAAGAGGCCCCGAATTGCCAAAGATATATTGAAAAAGAAAAATGAAGTTGGAGGTATCACATTACCTGACTTTAAAACATACTACAAAGCTACAGTGATCAAAACTGCATGGTATTGGCACAAGGATAGACCTACTGACCAATGGAACCGGATTGAGAGTTCTGATATAGATCCTCGCATATACAGTCATCTGATATTTGACAAGGCCACGAAACCCACTCAGCTGGGAGAGAGTGGCCTCTTTAACAAGTGGTGCTTGGAGAACTGGATATCCATATCCAAAAGAATGAGAGAAGAATACCATCTCACACCTTATACAAAAATCAACTCAAGATGGATCAAAGATCTAAATATAAGAGCCAAAACCATAAAAACCTTGGAAGATAATGTAGGGAAGCATCTACAGGACCTTGTAATAGGAAATGGTTTCATGAACTTCACAGCCAAAGCACGAGCAGCAAGAGAAAAAATTGATAAATGGGATCTCCTCAAAATTAAAAACTTCTTCACCTCTAAGGATGTTATTAAGAAAATAAAAAGGCAACCTACCCAATGGGAAAAAATATTCGGCAACCATATATCTGATAGGAGCCTAATATCCTGCATATATAAAGAAATCCTTCAACTCTAAAATAAAAGGACAAACAACCCATATAAAAAATGGGCAAGTGACCTGAAAAGACACTTCTCCAAGGAAGAAATACAAATGGCTAAAAAGCACCTGAAAAAATGCTCAACATCACTTGCTATCAGGGAAATGCAAGTCAAAACTACAATGAGATACCATCTTACACCCATCAGAATGGCAGCTATTAAAAAAACAGGAGACACTAAATGTTGGAGAGGATGTGGAGGAATAGGAACCCTCATCCACTGCTGGTGGGACTGCGGTATGGTCCAGCCACTGTGGAGGACAGTTTGGCGGTTCCTCAGAAAACTAGCAATAGATCTTCCGTATGATCCAGTAATTCCACTGCTGGGTATATACCCAGAAGAACTGAAAACAAAAGTACAGACAGATATATGCACACCAATGTTCATAGTGGCATTGTTCACCATTGCCAAAAGTTGGAATCAGCCCCGGTGCCCATCAACTGACGAATGGATAAGCAAAATGTGGTACATACATACAATGGAATATTACTCAGCTGTAAGAAGGAACAAAGTGCTAACACATGGAATAACGTGGATGAATCTTGAAGACCTTATGTTGAGTGAAGCAAGCCAGGCACTGACGGATGAACAGTATATGACCTCACTGATCTGAACTGAGGAAAGTGAGCAGTCTCTGAGAACCGTTGTCTGAAAGATAGGTTAACAAAGGAGAGTAAGAGAAGAGCAGGCTTTGAGCCATCATCCATATGGACAGAATCTATGGTAAAGGGATAGAGTGTGGTTGCATGTTGGGGGATGGGGCAGATGAGTGGTGGTGTTCCTGGGTTTGGTGGTGCAGCACTGGGGGGGCGGGTGGATTAGGAAGGGCTGGTTCAAATCCCCAGGGCATGTAACTGTGAATCTTGACATTCCATGGGTTGGGAGAGGGGGGTATCATGGGCCCTGGGGAGCTGGGGAGAAGGGAACAGTCAAGATCTAATGGCTTGTTTGGTGGTCATGGGGAAGGTTTTTCATTACCTTACAGTAATGGACACAGGACATGGTAAATATCATCAAAATTATTAAACTGTATCATCTAAATTGTAAACTATACTGTAAATCACTGACAATGTTTAGTTGCTATATTTTGCTATTTGCGTAACAGTTATAACAATGCTAACAACCAAAAAAAAAATGGGGGGGGAGTTAATATGGGGTGGGGAAGGAGGGGTGGTTTGGTATCTGGGAGTCTCCGGCACTCTGTGTGTGACTTTGCTGTGACCTAAACTTCTTTGAAAATTAAATGAAAAATTGGGAGACAATGGGGATTGAGAGGAGGAAGGTGTCATGGCACACCAGACATCCGATAACACAGTGATAAAGGGAAGGAAAAAAGGGAAAAAAGAAAAGAGAAAGGAAAAAAAATGAAAATATATATATATACATATTTTAAAGGCATTTCCTTTGCTTTTTTGCCCATTTTTTGAATGTCCCAATCCACTAATTATATTTTATTTTGTTTTGGTCTTTGTTTGATTATTTTTTTTTTTTTTCCTTCTCTCTCTTTTTTTTTTTTTCCCCTGTGTTTCCTTATGTTTGTCTCTTGCATGTACGCTTATCACACTTGTTTCTTTTTCCTAGTAAGTGTATTTGATTATTTTAAGGACTAAAGGTTCATGGAGGATTTGGATCACAGAAGGGTTACAATGGGTACTGTGGGGGATTATTGGGGGGGGGGTTTCATGGGGATTGGTTCATCCGAATATACATGAAAGATATACAAAATCATTCAAAGGATCGGGGGATGGGGCATGGTCACGATGGGTGGATAATCACACAATAAATGAGGGAATCTGAATTCCTAGCCTGGAGAGCTCTGTCACAGTCTCCAAGGGAGCAACAATAGTCCTCTGAGTGTAGGGACAGTGCCTGTCAAAATAGGATGACCCACTGATGTTTTTTTATTTTTTTTATTTTTTTTATTTTTTATTGATGACTACTCTTGTGAGTCTTTGCTCTTGTAAATGAGACTTAGCCTGCAGTTGTGGGGTGCCTAAGGGTTGCCACCTGAGAGCCTCCTTGTTGCTCAAATGTGGCCTCTCTCTAAGCCAAACTCAGCATATGATTGCATTACCTTCCCCCCAACGAGGGACGTGACTCCCAGGGATGAGCCTCCCTGGCAACGAGGGATTAATACCAAGTGCCAACTGGCAGCTTTGCACAGTGGCAGTATCGTAGCCAATGAGGTTTATTCGAGGCACGATTATTGCTAATTGAAAACTTTCCCCAAGTGCCAACTGGCAACACAACTGGAAAAAGACCTTGAATAAAAGGGGGAAATGGTAAAGACAAATGAGTTCAAGTGGCTAAGAGACTACAAAGAGAGTTGGGAGGTCATCCCAGAGGTAACTCTTACGCACACCTCAGTAGGAGCTCATAGAACATCTAAGTGCCTATCACCCCACTCAGTGGGGTTCCTGAGAGCTCCGGAGACACCCTGGTCCTATATAAGTGGGGATAGCCCCAGAGACTGATGCCTTATCAGTGGGTTCTATTTTGGAATCTGTGCTCCTGAGAGTGACAGAATTAGACTCAAATAAGTCCTCCCTGCACATGGTTCACCAGTCCCTTCTATTCAAACCTATATGTGATGCTGGAGTTTTTAGGTATACTTCCAGAGACTGGAGCCTCCTGCCTACCTATGTGTCAGGTGTGCATGAAATCTAGGTGGAGCTGGAACTCCTACCCTACAGCTCGATGGACTCATCCAAGTCACCTGGTGAGGAGACAACGATGGGCAATGGCCATCCCAGGGAATGGAGAGGGCCTGCATCTGCAGGCAGGATCATCCCACCCACCATATCCATGGGATATAAGCCCTCTCTCACTTGGAGTTGGAGTGGACATCATCATCCCAGTCCCCTCAGGATTGGGGGAAGAACTATGGACTAGAGTGGACTTGATGGTATTCTCTTGTTCACATATGGTGATTCTAGCAATGCAAGAAATTATAACAATGAGGTGGAGCCAGTGGCCACTTGACACTTTTGGGGTAGGGAGGGGACGAGCATTTGAAATACAGTGGCTTCTTTGGGAGTTGGAGGTTGTCCTGAGTACTGTTGTGGCAACGGATGGAGGCCATTTTAAATCTGCACAAACCACTCAGAACTGAGTGGGAGAGAGTGTGGTCTACAGTGTGAACTGTGGTCTATGGTTGGTGGCAAGGCTCCAGGATGTGTAAGTTCATTGAGGGTGGTGGGCCACACTGTGGGAGATGTTTGTGTGGGATGTGATGGGAGGTGTGGGAGGTGGGCAACATGGGAATCCCAGTGGATTCCGTGTAATATTTTGGGTAATCTAAGCACCTCTTAAAATATATGTATATATATATATAAACAACATTTTTGTAAGCAAATACACATATATGCATATATATTTATATATCATTTTGCAAATGTTTGTATGTATTGTGAGAATTTTGATTTTTACCCATAATAAAAAAAAAAAAAAAAGGATATAAAACATACAACTTCAGCTTTCAGAACAGTCTACCTAAGTAACTCACCAATATACTTTCCTTCCTTCTTTCTCATCTTCCTTCTCTAAATATTACTGAATAAAGATTAAATTCTGGGAATTCACAAAAGGACAAATAGTGTATGAATGTATTACTGTGAACCAAATATATTGTGTAAAATATTGTTTGATTCACAAAAAAACAAAAACAAAAACAAAACAAAATACAAAACAACAAAAAAATTTACATGTATCCATTACATTTAATTGAGAAAGGTATATATTTATTCATCTGTGTTTACTTTTTAGTTTTTAATTGCTTATGTTTTCAATTATTAAATGTACAAAATAAAGTTAAAAAAAAGTACTGGGCAAAGCTCATCAGAGAACATCTTACTAAAGATGTTACATTTGAGGAGAACCTGGGGTGGGGGGAGTTTGATTTTTCCAGGCTGAGAAGTAGGAGAAAGGACATCGAGGCAGAGCTGGGTCCTAGAAAGTTTCAACATGATTGAGAAAGTGTAGTTGGAGGACAAGATAGCATAAGAATGTGGAGCAGAAACTGAGGTGGAAAATTAGGTGGGAGGTATTGAGGACTTAGACCTCGTATGCTTTTTTTTATTTTTATTTTTTTATATTTAAAAAGATGCTTAGATTACATAAATGTTACACAAAAATTACAGGGATTCCCATATTCTTCACCTTCCACACCTCCCGTAACCTCCCACATAAACATCCTTCATTAGTGTGGCACATCCCCTGCAATGGATATACACATCCTGGGGCTTTGCCACTAAGCATGGACCATAGTTCACATTGTAGACCACACTCTCTCCCACACACTTCTGCATGTTATATGCTGATGTAAAATGGCCTATATCTGTCGTTGTAATGTCACTCAGGATAATTCCAAAGTCCCTAAAAATCCCCTGTATTATAACTGCCTTTCCCTCTCCCTGCCATGAAAGCATCCAGTGGCCACTGGCTCCAACTCAATGTTGTATTTTCTTCCATTGCTTGAATCACAATATGTCTACAACAGAATTACCAGTAAATCCACTCTAGTCCATTGCTCTTCCCACAATCCTGAGGAGTCTGGGATGGTGAAGATCACTGCACCTCCAAGTGAGAGGGAGCTTATATCCCATGGATAAGATGGATGGGATTATCCTGCCTGCAGCTGTAGACTCTCTCCATTCCCTGGGATGGCCGTTGTCCATTATCACCTCCTCGCCAGGTGACTTGGGTGAGTCCATTGAGCTGTAGAGTAGGAGTTGCAGCTCCACTGAGATTCCAGGCACAGCTGGCACATGGGCAGCCAGAGGCTCCAGTCTCTGGAAGTATACCTACAAATTCCAGCATCACATATAGGCTTGAATAGAAGGGACTGATGGACCATGTGCAGGAAGGACTTATTTGAGTCCAACTCTGTCACTCTCAGGAGTACTGATTCCAAAGTATAGCCCACTGTTAAGGCATCAATCTCTGGGGCTATCCCCCCTTATATAGGACCTGGGTGTCTCTAGAGCACTCAGGAGCCTTGTGTGGGGTGATATCCACTTTGGTGTTCTATGAGATCCTACTGAGGTGTGCATAAGCATTACCTCTGGGATGACCTCCCGACTCTCTTTGAGGTCTCTTAGCCACATGAACCCATTTGTCTTTACCTTTTCCCCCTTTTATTCAAGGTCTTTTTCCAATCATATTGCCAGTTGACACTTGGTATTAATCCCTTGATGCCAGGGAGACTCATCCCCAGGTGTCATGTCCCACGCTAGGGGAAGGTAATGCATTCATATGCTGAGTTTGGCCTAGAAAGAGGCCACACTGAGCAACAAGGAGGCTCTCAGGTGGCAACCCGTAGGCACCCCATAACAGTAGGCTAAGTTTCAATTGCAAGAGCAAAGACTCGCAAGACTAGACATCAATAACAAGAACCCATTAGTGGACCCTCCTCCTTTGCCAGACACTTCCCCTGCACTCGGGGGGACTGTTGCTGCTCCCCTGGAGAATGTGGCGAGCTCTCCAGGCTGGGAATTCAGTATTCCCTCATTTATTGAGTGATTCTCCACCCACTGTGACCATGCCCCACCCCTTGATCATGTAAACAATTTTATATATCTTTCATGTATATTCAGATGAACTTCCTCCCATGAATCCCCCATCCCAGACACCCCCCACCAATGATCCTCTCCTGCCCCCTCTAACCCTTCTGTGATCCAAACCTTCCTTGAAGATGAAGCCCATATAACAGCCAAATACAATTAATAGGAAAATGAAATAATAATGATAAGTTTAAATGTAAGACATAAAATACATGGAAACTGAAAAAGAAAAACACTAAAAATAAAATAAAATTAAAGGATTGGGATATTCAAAAAATGGGAAAAAACAAAAAAATTAAAAAAAAATTTTAAAAAAGCATTTTTTCCTTTAATCACTGCATTATCGGATGTCCAGTCTGTACCGTGGCACCTTCCCCTTTTAATTCCCCAGTGTCTCCCAAATTTTCATTTAATTTTCAAAGAAGTTTTAGGTCACAGCAAAGTCACACACAGAATACTAGAGACTCTCATATACCCAACCTCCTCCTACTTCCCTCACCCCATTTTAAAACCTTTTTGTAAGTGGATGGTAGCATTGTTATAACTATTATATAGATAGTGAGCCATAGTTACTAAACATTGTCAATGGTTTACAGTATAGTTTACAATTTAGACGGTACAGTTTAAAAATTTTTGATGATATTTACCATGTCCTGTGTCCATCACTGTAAGGTAATGAAAAACATTTCCCCTGATGGCTAAATACCCCCTGTTTGATCTTTTCTGTTCCTACCTCCCCATTCCCCTGGGGCACATGACACACCCCTATCTTGACTCACTGGATGACAAGATTCATACTTACATGTAACAAGAGGTCTTGACATGCTGATTGTCCTCCCCTATTAGGATCCACCCTTGCTCTTAAGAGACACCCACCTGTCTGTTTCTGGGTGAACCGGTCCTCTCGAAGATAGGGGTCCATCTCCTTCCCACTCACCTTGTGGGTCTCCACTCCCTGACACAACACATTATGACTCACACACTCCCCAGAAGCCTACTCCAGATGCGCCCAGTCCTGAACGTCACCCCCCAACCTACACCCTAAACCAGTGACACTACCTTGTCATATTGCCATAAGAGCATTCCCACTCCTGCACTTCAACCTCATACCCACAAATCCTGTGTTCACCTGGTCCCTCTCCCACCTCTCCCCCTAGAATCCTGGGAAATCTAACACATCCGTCCTAATCTATCCACCTGTCAACCCTGCACCACCAAATCCAGTAATATCACTACCCACCTGTCCTATACTTCACAATGCAAATATACTCTATTTGTTTACCATAGATTATGTCTCTGTATGGGTGATGGCTCACAACCTTCTCTTCTCTTTCTCTCCCTTGTTAACCTATCTTTCAGACAATGGTTCTCAGAGACTGTTCACTTTCCTCAGTTCAAATCAGTGAGGTCATGTATTGTTCATCCTTCAATGCCTGGCTTGCTTCACTCAACATAAGGTCTTCAAGATTCATCCATGTTATTCCGTGTGTTAGCACTTTATTCCTTCTTACAGCTGAGTAATATTCCATTGTATGTATGTACCACATTTTGTTTATCCATTCATCTGTTGATGGGCACTGGGGCCGATTCCAACTTTTGGCAATAGTGAACAATGCCACTATGAACATTGGTGTGCATATATCTGTTCGTGTCTTTGCTTTCAATTCTTCTGGGTATATAACCAGCAGTGGAATCGCTGGATCATACGGAAGATCTATTGTTAGTTTTCTCAGGAACCACCAAACTGTCCTCCACAGTGGCTGGACCATACCGCAGTCCCACCAGTAGTGGATGAGGATTCCTATTCCTCCACATCCTATTCAACACTTACAGTCTGCTGTTTTTTTAGTAGCTGCCATTCTGACGGGTGTAAGATGGTATCTCATTGTGGTTTTGATTTGCACTTCCCTAATAGCTAACAATGTCGAGCATTTTTTCATGTGCTTTTTAGCCATTTGTATTTCTTCCTTGGAGAAGTGTCTTTTCAGGTCACTTGCCCATTTTTTAAATGGGTTGTTTGTCTTTTTATTTTCGAGGTGTAGGATTTCTTTATATATATAGTATATTAGGCTCCTATCAGGAATATGGTTGCCAGATATTTTCTCCCATTGGGTAGGCTGCCTTTTTATTTTCTTAGTAACGTCCTTTGAGGTGCAGAAGTCTTTAATTTTGAGGAAATCTCATTTATCTTTTTTTTGTTGTTGTTGCTCATGCTGTGGGTGTGAAGTTCCTGAAACCATTTCCTATTACAAGGTCCTATAGGTGCTTCCCTACATTATCTTCCAAGGTCTTTATTGTTTTGGCTCTTATATTTAGATCTTTGATCCATCTTGAATTGAATTTTGTATAAGGTATGAGATGGTATTCCTCTCTTATTCTTTTGGATATGGATATCCAGTTCTCCAAGCACCATTTGTTAAAGAGGCCATTGTCTCCCAACTGAGTTGGCTTCATGGCCTTGTCGAATATCAGATGACTGTATATGTGAGGATCTGTATCAGAACTCTCAAGTCGGTTCCATTGGTCAGTATGTCTATCCTTGTGCCAATATCATGCAGTTTTGAGCACTGTAGCTTTGCAGTATGTTTTAAAGTCAGGTACTGTGATACCTCCAACTTCATTTTTCTTTTTCAACATATCTTTGGCAATTAGGGGCCTCTTACCTTTCCAAATATATTTTGTAGTTAGTTTTTCCAGTTCCTTAAAAAATACAGTGTTGATTTTTATTGAGATTGCATTAAATCTGTAAATTAGTTTGGGTACGATAGACATCTTGATGATATTTAGTCTTCCTATCCATGAACAGGGAATATTCTTCCATTTATTTAAGTCTTCTTTGATTTCCTTTAACAGTGTTGTGTAGTTTTCTATATATAAGTCCTTTACATCTTTAGTTAAATTTATTCCTTGGCATTTGATTCTTTTAGTTACTATTGTAAAAGGTATTTTTTTCTTTATTTCTTCCTCAGATTGCTCATTATTGGTGTAAAGAAATGTTACTGATTTTTGAGCATTGATCTTATAGCCTGTGACATTACTGATCTCCTTTATAAGTTCTAGGAGCTTTGTTGTAGATTTCTCAGGGCTTTCTATGTATACGATCATGGCATCTGCAAATAATGAAATGTTTACTTCTTCTTTTCAAATTTGGATGCTTTTGATATCTTCTTCTTGCCTCACTACTCGAGCAAGTACTTCTAACACAATGTTAAATAGGAGTAGTGATAGTGGGCATCCTTGTCTTGTTCCCGATCTCCGAGGGAAGGCTTTAAGAATTTCACCATTGAAGATGATGTTAGCTTTGGGTGTTTCACATATACCCTTTACCATATTCAGAAAGTTTCCTTCTATTCCTATCTTTTGCAGTGTTTTTATCAGGAAAGAGTGCTGTATTTTGTCAAATGCTTTTTCTGCATCTATAGTGATAATCATGTGATTTTTTTTCTTTCAATCTGTTTATGTGGTGTATTACATTGATTGGTTTTCTTATATTGAAACATCCTTGCATACACGGGATCAAACCCACTTGGTCGTGGTATATAATTCTTTTGATATGTTGTTGAATGCGATTGGCAAGTATTTTGTTGATGATTTAGCATCTAGGTTCATTAGAGAAATTGGTCTGTAATTTTCCTTTCTTGTGGTATCTTTATTTGGCTTTGGTATTAGGGTAATTTTGGCATCATAGAATGAGTTATGCAATATTCCTTCTACTTCTATTTTTTTGAAAAAGCTTAAGCAGAATTGGTGTAAACTCTTTCTGGAATGTTTGGTAGAATTCAGCTGTGAAACCATCTGGTCCTGGGCTCTTCTTAGTTGGGAGGTTTTTGATGACTGAGTCTATCTATTTGCTTGTAATTGGACTGTTGAGTTCATCAATTTCTTCTTTCATCAATGAAGGCTGTTTGTGAGTTTCTAGAAACGTGTCCATTTCCTCTAAATTATCTTTCTTGTTGGCATATAATTTTTCAAAGTATCCTCTTATGATACTCTTTATTTCTGTGGGGTCAGTAGTGATATCCCCTTGCTCATTCCTTATTTTGTGTATTTGCATCTGTTCTTTCTTTTTCTTTGCTAGTCTGGCTAAGGGTTTTTCAATTTTATTGATCTTCTCGAAGAACCAGCTTTTGGTTTTGTTTATTTTTTCTAGTGCTTTCTTATTCCCTATTTCATTTAGTTCTGCTCTAATATTTGTTATTTCTTTCTTTCTACTTCTTTTAGGTTAAGTTTGTTGTTGTTTTTCCAATGACTCCAAGTTTGCAGTTAAGTCTTCAATTTTAGCTCTTTCTTCTTTTTTAATATATGTATTTATGGCCATGAACTTCCCTCTCAGGACAGCTCTGGCTGCATCCCATAGGTTTTGATATGTTGTGTTGTCTTTTTAATTAGTTGCAAGGTAGTTACTGATTTCTTTTGAGATTTCCTCCTTGACCCACTGTTTGTCTAAGAGTGTGTTGTTTAACTTCCATATATTTGTGCCTAATATGTTTATCTAGCCCTTACTGATTTCAGCTTCATTCCATTGTGGTCAGAGAAATTACTTTGTATAATTTCAATCTTTCTGAATTCACTGAGAGTTGTGCTGTAGCTTAGCATGTGGTCTATTTTGGAGAATATTCCATGTGCACTGGAGAAGAAAGTATATCCTGCAGTATTTGGGTGTAGTATTCAGTATATATCTATTAGGTACATCTCCTCCACTGTATTATTCTAAGTCTTTGTTTCATTATTGATTCTCTGACAATATGTTTTTTCTAATGGTGACAATGGTGTATTAAAATCTCCCACTATAATTGTAGAGGCATCTATTTCTCCACTTAGCCTTTCCAGTGTTTGCGTCATGTATTTTGAGGCACCCCAGTTAGCTGCATAAATGTTTATGATTGTTCTTTCTTCTTTAAATATTACCCATGTTACTAATATGTAGTGTCTGTCTTTGTCTCTTAAAATAGTTTTGTATTTAAAGTCTATTTTGTCTGCTATTAGGATAGCTACTCCTGCCCTTTTTTGGCTATTGTTTGCTTGTAAAATTGTTTTCCAGGCATTCACTTTCAGCCTCCTTGAATCCCTAGGTCAAAGGTGGGTTTCTTGTAGGCAGCATATAGATGGATCGTATTTCCTTATCCATTCTGCCAATCTGTGTCTCTTGAGTGGTGAATTTAATCCATTAACATTCAGTGTTATTACTCACAATGAATTTCTTACTTCAGCCATATTCTCTTTGCGTTAATGTATGTCATATGTTGTTTTTATTTCTCTTTTTGTCTTTTTAGTTGTTTTTACACTCTCCTCCAACTCTCTCTCCCTTGTTTTTTACTTTCAAGTGGTAGAGCTTCCTTTAGTATTTCTTGAAGTGCAGGTTTCTTATTGGCATACTCTCTTAAATTCTGTTTATCTGTGAATATTTTGAACTCTCCATCATTTTTGAATGCCAGTTTTGTTGGATAGAGAATTCTTTTAGTACTTTGACTATGTCATACCACTGTCTTCTTGTCTCCATGTTTCAGATGAGAAATCAGCACTTAATCTTGTTGTGCTTCCCTTGTATGTGATGGTTCTCTTTTCTCTTGCTGCCTTGAGTATTTTCTCTTTGCCTTGAGCATTGGATGTTTTGACAAGTATATGTCTTGGAGTTGGCCTGTTGGGATTTATACTGTTTGGGGTGTGCTGTGCTTCCTGGACTTGTATATCCATCTCTCTCAATAGGGTTGGGATGTTTTCAGCCATTATTTCCTTCAACACTCCTTCTGCTCCCTTTCCCTTCTCTTCTCCTTCTGGGATGCTATAATGTGTATGTTTGTGCATTTTGTGTTGTCGGTTAAATCCCTGAGTCCATGCTGGATTTTTTCTATCGTTTTATCTATCTGTTCTACTATCTGTTTGATTTCAGATGTATTGTCTTCCACATCACTAATTCTTTCTTCTGCCTGTTCAAACCTGCTGTTATGTGAATCTAGCATCTTTTGATTTCTTGGATTGTACCATTGGTCACCATCATATCCATTATCTTTTTATGTATGTTTACAATTTCTTCAGTATGTTCTCCCAGTGTCTTCTTAATATCCTTAATCTCTTCCTTCACTTCATTAAGTTGGTCCATAATATTTGTTTAGAAAGCTTTGATTAGTTGTTCGATGTTCTGCATCTCTTCCTGGTTTTTAATTTGTTCATTGGACTGGTCCATGTCTTCTTGTTTCTCAGTGTGGTTTGTAATTTTTTGTTGCCCTCTAGTCATCATTTTATCTTGATGGGTTATTTAGTTCATTAGCTTCTCTCTCTGCTCTAGAGTTTTATTTAGCTGGTGGTTCTGTGTGTGTTTTATGTTTTCTCTTTGAAACTCTTTTCTTCTTATTTTATTTCCTTGTTTCTTTCCATGTTCCCTTGAAGGCAAAAGATTAGGGTTAGATGTGAGAAAGGAAGAAGGATAATGGTAATATTGATAAAAGTTAGAAGAGGGGCCATATAAGACTTAGTAAAATGAATATTCAAACTCATGTCAGCAGTGTAGAGTAATAGGAAAAAAAGTGGAGTACTATAATGGACTGGGAAACCAAATAGAGAAAAAAATATATAATGATTTAGAAGGCTAGAATGATGAGGAGGGAGAGAAAGAGTAAAGAAAAGGCTGAAAGGAAAAAGTTAATAATAATAAAAAAAGAAGAAAACAGAATAGATAGAATAGAAATTGACACCCTAAGTTGTGGGCTAATGAAAAAAGGTGGTATGTAAGAACCACAACAGAAAGCAGAAGGCAGAAAGATGAAGGAAGGAAAAGAGATAGCATTCAGAGCCAAAATCGATATAGACAGAGATGGGAAATCACGGAAGAAGAAGCACAGCAAAGAAGAGATAAGCTAGCAGCACCTAATTTAAAGAAAAAAGAAAAAAGAAAAAAAGAAAATAGAAGGGGGGGAGGAGAAAAGCAAAAGACTACAAATAAACAAAGAAAAACCAAACAACCACACAAGCAAGCAGTCAAACAAAGCTAAGGAACCTCTCAGACTGCTTGTGGTCCTCAAGATTCTATCTGCAGGTTTTGAGGCAGATTTTAGCAATTAAACTAAGTTTTTAAAAATTTTTCTTTTTTTATTTTTTAAAGTGACTGTCTTCTTCTTCTTCTTCTTTTTTTTTTGTGAAATAAGGGACCCAAAAGAAGTCCTCTTCTAGACCACCCCCTTCACCAAGGGGACCCTAACTAGGCTCGTGGAAACTAATCAAGCACTTCCCCCTTCCTGGCCTCCCCAGGGGAGCGAAGCTCTAATGCTTGTCAGTGCAGATGATAAAATTGGCTGACTCCGCCCCCTCTGGAGCCAAGACTCAGTATCACAGGGCTGCTGGGTAAATCAGGCTTCCTCAGCAGATTTGCCTCTCCCCTCAGCCTGGTGCTGCTTCAAGCAGGGTTATCTGCTCCCCAAAGCTATGAGGGGGTCCAGGCAGCCAAATCCACAGAAAGGAAACCCCTATTGACCCTTTGCCAGAACCCTCCCCCTCTCAGAGAATACTCCCTCTCACCGGTTGCCAGCGGAGTCGCAGCTCAAACCAGCCTTTTTCCCTCAGGGTGGGGCTCAGCCATCTGTGTCAACCACCACAGGCAGGGGAAAAACTCACGAATCTTTTCCGAGCAATCTATCTCGCTGTCCTGCTCCCTCCAGATCGAAGTCCCCAAGGATCTCCCTCCGTGTGCCCTCAGCACAGAATCCCTGGGCAGAACCCTGTCCCCAATCAGCCATCCTCAGAGAGTGAGTCAGAAAGTGCCCTCCTAAACCAACTCCATCTTAAACTCCTAAACCCTTGTGTGCTTTTTAAGGGGCCAGAATTCAAAATCAGAGGAGTGCAATGGACAGATTTGTATTTTAGAATAATAACTAATGATGCATCGAGGTTGGATTGAGCTGGATGGGGATGAGGTGGGAACGTGGGGAGGTAGCCCCTGATGAGGCCAGCTGAGCACCCAATTTAGCTGACGTGGTGAGAATAAGCAGGCGTGATGTGTTTTGTAGACATCTTGGAGACAAATGGATGGAACTGGTCAGGACCAGAGCTGTGTGAGAGAGAAAAGTTTTAAGAATGGCCCCAGGTTTCTAGCTTGGACAGCCGTGGGGAAAGGGATGGTGGTGACTTTTCCTAAGGTGAGGCACACAGGAGTAGGGGCAGGTTAGCAGAGGGCTCAGTGGGGAATAGAAGGGCTCACTATGAATGTTCTGCAGCACTGGAAACACTGGGTGATGCCACTGGAGCTCTTCCTCCTTTTTAAACTGACTTCCAAGGCACACCAGCCACAGCCGTCTGGGGCTGCAGGGCTCCTGTCACCCTGAGTTCTCCATGCTAACAGATGCAGGGGAGCTAATGAGCAGCTTCCGGGATTTGCATCTCAGGTTGAATGATGGAAGCAAGCCAGGGCTTTCTTTAATGCAATGGGACACTGGTAGCAGACCAAAGCTTACTGTCTTAGCATTGTCCTCAAATCACAGTCACTCGGTATTCCAAAGAGCTCCCCGTGGCAGCAGGTAAGTCCAAGCTGAATGTCCAGAGCCACTGTGTGGACTGTCCCTGGTGACGATTTTCATTCCTCAGTGCCTGGACTGTCACCGGTGATTAGAGAACTGACAATGTCTTGGCTAAAATGTTCTCTTGGGGAATCCCTGTGCACCTGTCTCTGAATAGACGTGGTAAGCAAGGGAGATATGGGCTGGCTGGTTAAACACAGAAACTACAACTTTGTTCAACTGGAACAATCCATGAAGGAGAAACACATTTTTTCTGCTAAATATGAGCTCCTGTTTTATGCAAGTCATCTTGCTGGCAAATACTCCTGCTGCCTAACTCAGGAATGCTTACAGTGCAGGCAGAAAAGAGCTATGTCCCTGGGCTATGAGATGCCCGCGAATGCACGGGGACAGAGCAATGCTGGGCCCTTGTCAGGAACCACAGCGCAGGAACCATTCTTTGCTCGGCAGGCCCCACCACCTGCCATCGACAAAGCCAGGGCGAGGAGTTGAAAAGCAGTCACGAACGGTGGAAGAGGCAAGGCCAGGCACCCCAGGCACTCAGCGATCCACACATCCTTGGTCCAGCTCTGCTCACGTCGTCATAACTGTGCAAGAAGGATGGGCAGCTGTTGGCCCGGGGCCAGCACGGCCCATCAAATTCTACCTGTACGCTCTGCATAAGGAGAAAAGTATGAGGCATAGCTCTGCCTGAAGGCAGAGGCCACTGATGTGGAGCACGCACGCCAAATAGGCGATTTAATGTAGTCTACAGATTCCCAGTTCTGTCCATGCGGAGGGGACCAGCAGGAGAATGCCCATCAAACAGCTGGGAACTGACTGCCAGGCAGGTCTCTAAGTACAAACCCCAGAGGGGCTGTCAGGAGCTGTCTATGAAGTACCTGCATGGAGAGTGCTGGGGGTCCCCCTGCATGATCGGTGGACAGGCAGAGTGCTTAGAATAAATGACTTGTCGATCCCAATTCCCCAGGTGGAGTTAAATTTGGCCAAAGGGGCACAGCACTTGGTCAATCGAACGCTGAGCAATTGGCTGAACTCTAGTTTTTTGGGGAGGCTCCAAATGGGCCCAATCACCCTCAATCTAAGAATTAGGGGAAGGAAGCATGCTCAGAAATGTAACATCCCCCTTTCCCAACATCCTGTAGGGTGATGGTATGATATTCCATGACTTGAATATTTCTTAGGGATATTTAATGTTGAATCGCGATTGGAAGGGGACTAGGAAATTAGGTTAGCTAGACGAGCTGAGGCTACGATTTTACAGCTGCTGACACGGAAATTTTCCTAGATACAAGGTGATAATTTTATTGGTTTCTTCCAGGGAATCCCTTAGAGGCCATACGTTTTGCTTCTTTTCTTCTAGTCAAAGAATCTGTTATATTGTTAGAGGGCACAATTTTTCAGATCAAGTTATTTGAAGTCAAGGAATCTTTGGTTCAAAAATTATTAGAAATATAGAAATTCGATGCTCCTTTGAGAAGCTGACCTCTTTTCTTCCTGGCAGTCTTGGATTTGACTGGGGAATAAGGGCACTGTTACATGATTTCTATGAAATTGTCATTAATAAAAGAAAGATTTGAAAATATCTCTTCACAATCTCCATATTTGAAAAAAAACCTTGAAAAAACTTTGAAAAAAAAATATCCAGCTACTGCTTATTTCTGTTGGGAAACCTTTCTAGAGAGGTAAAATTCATTGATATGGGATTCGAGAGGCTTTATCATTTATGCACAGCCTTGGGCAAACCACTTAACCTTCCAGCATTTTCGCCTCCTCATTTACACAATGAGAAGGGCCAGTGGGATGGTGCTAAAGCTGATTTCTGTCCCCACCCAGCTCTTCCCAACTGTTACCTACTGAAGACAAAACCCTCCACTCAAGGGGCTCAAAGTGTGTCCCGGGACCAGCAGCTGTTGCAACCCCACACAGCACTTGTGAAAAAAGGAGCCTTTGGGCTCCACCCCAGACCTACTGATTTAAACTCCTCGTGATAGCCAAATCTCAGGTGATGTATAAGCACAAGAACATTTGAGACCCACCGATCTATCACCTGAAGGCTCTGTTTCTACTCGACAGTGTCCTGATTTGGGCTCTAAGCACCTCCTTCCTCTTGCTGTACCACTTTGTCTGCTGGCTGCACATACCCCTGTCCTTCTCCCTCCCCTACACACCTTCTGGGGCCCTGTTTCAAAGAGATGGAGCTCTTGGAACAAGATCCAGTTGACTCTTACATGCTATTCTGCTCAAGTCAATTGAATAGCCAACTGTATGCAATTCATGTTCTTGGGTAACTGATACTGTTTGTCGTCTCCAGAAAGTCTTATTAGTATTTTTACTGATAACTAATTATCAGATTGCATCCTTTATACTTATTAGATGGACTAACTTGGTTTTCAGAGTGAACAAAACAGGGCTCGAATCTAAATTCTGCCTTAGCAGCCTCACTGCTGTCAAGAAGTGACGTATCCTACAAATGCATCTAAAAGTACATATGTACTTTCCTTCATTCTATACCTACTCCAGCCCAAATGCATCAGACACTTTCATAATGCACAATGTCTTCATCAGAGTTTACTAGGGAGCATATATTTGCTATGTCTGAGTTGTTCCAGGCACTGAAGATTAATTACTGTGTGAATTTCAGCTCTGAGAACATTTTCCAGTGTTCTAGTTTCAAGGACAGACATTACCAGACAATTAGGCTATGATTATATGGTAGTTGATTTGCAGCTTTCAAGGTCAGGATTAATAGAATAAATACAGTGCAAACACAATATTGGTGTTTTTAACCTTTTTTTTCCCTGCTGAAAGAGAAAATAATGTTCTCCCGGGCTTGCTGAGCCAGCTTTGTCTGCAAACAAAGGCCACCTCCTGCTGCCGTCATTGCTGGAAATGGGAGAGGTGGTTCCTGGGTCAGAGCTGGCTTGGCCGCCGTTGAAAGTGGGGCAGCTATTAGCCTGGGCTGAGCACTCTTAAGGGTGATGAGTTCAGATTGACAGTGCAAAGAATTGTATAGGCTGGGAAAGGTGAGGAGGGGGCCCAGGACAAAGTCGGACAGGGTCCACAAGGCAACATGTCCTTCGGATGAGAAACCATAACGTCCAAAATCAAGAAAGGGCCAGCCAGGCCACCAAGAGGGCAGCTCTAAGATTTCTGAGGCTTCTCGCTCCCCTTCTGTCAAGGGTCAGCAAACTACGTCTTATGGACCAAACCCTGCCAGCAGCCGGTTTGTTTTTTCCTTTTGTAAATAAAGCTTTATTGGATTCCAGCCATGCTCATTCACTTTCGTGTAGTCCGCGGCTGCTTTCGTGCTACAATGCAGTGGTTCTGACAGAGCCTGGTCCTTTAGGGAAAAGCTGTGCCAACCTCTGCCCCATATCTGCTCCTAGAGCATTAAATATTTGGGGCAGGGGGATGTTGATGGAGTCCAATTAGGGCCAGCATTTATGATGAAGACTCACCCTCCTCTAATGCAAGATTTGTCCCTGGACAGAAACATTGATGACCTCTTGAGCTCAGGACCTCAGTCACCTGGTCCAGCTGGCTCTGGGTGAAACACTGAAGGTCCTTTCTTTTAACCAGGGGGTCTCTTCAGGTACACCCCACAGCCCCCTCAGTACTCCAGTCATCGGTAATGAGATGTCTGTAGCCATTTTCCCTTCAGCATCCCCATCCCCACCCAACCCTGCTTCAGAAAGGTCTGGTTCCTTTTGGTGGCTGCCTTAGTTTGCAAGGCTGTTGTGACAAACACCACACAAGAGGAAGTCATTGGCTCCCAATGTTGAAGCTAGAATTCCAAAATGAAGGTATTGGCGAGGCCTGCCTTCTCCCAGAGTCTGTAAGTTCCTGGGTGATGCCAGGCAAACCTGGCGCTCCTTGGGATGTCTTCCTGCTTCTGGTCCTTTCTAGCTTCTGTGACTTCTGGGGTCTCTTTGTAAGGCTTGGAAATCTGCATGAAGACCCACCCCCATTCAGTGGGGCCACATCTTACCCAAAAATAACATTTTCACAAGGTCCTATTGGCAAGGAATCCACACCCACAGGGCTGCAGACTAAAATTAAGAACACATTTGTTGGGGTCCACAATTTAGTCTATCACAGCTCTAACTGCTGCACCAGCTTTTGGGGGGCTGAGAGTGTACACAAGGTCAGGGCTGGGGGTGGTGGGCATGAGGGCACCCACCCCTCAGCACCAGACATCCTGGGAGAGGGGGGTGCTGGTGGCCTTTCTGGAAAGCTCTGTGGTCACCCAGATCCTCAGTCCAGAGCTCTGACAATTTATATCAACAAGAAGGCCCTGTTTTCTTGCTAAGTCTGCAAGAACATTGACTATTTTAAGCAGGGAAAGAGCCTCAAGTGGTTTTTAAGGAGAACTGCCAAACTCCCTTTTTTCTTTTTCTTTCTTAACTTTGAAGATGAAATATACGGTGGGTGCTTTAAGTTACAATTGTCAAAATTTCAGGGGAGCTTACCTTTTGTTGTGGTTGTATTACTTAAAAGTCAGTTAGAAAAGAGAAATTCTATGACATTATTTCCAGCTTTCTGGTTCTGCACACTTTGAGTTGAGGTCTGGGGGATTAGGTAAGTTCATTCTTGTATCTCTTTTCAAAGGTTTAGCTTAGGGAGAGCAGGGAGGGAAAGGGTGAAGAAGACATCCTGGAAGGGCTCATGGGCAGTAGGAATTGTTTTCAATATTTCACTTTGCTGACTGCAGAGTCCCAAGCCTTGAAGATGTTATTGCCACAGTGTAAGGCAGTCAAGAGTAGAAATCATGGCCTGTGAAATCCCAGGTTCTATGTCAGCATTGGGTTGTTAGATGCCAGTAATTATGTTATGATCATCCACACTGAGATTCTCCTGTCCAAAACAACAAAGCTCTGATAAGTGTCTGGGATGAAGTCAAAGCCCACCCAAGCAAACACTTGTCAATGAATGGCTTTTGCCCCCCTCCACACCTCCCTCCCTCCCTCTCTCTCTCCCTCCCTCCCTCCTTCCCTCCTTCCTGTTCTTCATAAAAAAGCAATGACATAGAATTTGGAAAGAGCAGTCTTTAGAGCCAGAACAGGCATGGACTTCTAGCTCAGCAGCTAGCACACTAGCTGTATGATCTTGGAAAAGGTAATTAATTTGAATCTGGGCCTGTGAGTGACTGGACGGCAAACTAGGGGAAACCAAGGGACTATGCAACTAGTCCTGTCAGTCATGGTGGGACTGTTATTGGGTACAGCAGGAGCTCACGAAGTTGAAAGTGGTCCATTAGGACTCAAGGACATAAACAACCTACACAAGCAGGCAGCCCAGATGCCGTACCCCCGCATATCACCCTCAGTTCTCACGTACACCTGCTGGGACCCTCTACAACAGTCCATAGGGGGGGAAGAGCTGACCTTGATTTACCAGTGAGCGGCAGCGAGACTTTGGCACGCTGCTTTCCACCTCACTCCGTGCTTGCCAGAAGGGAAGACCTTTCAGTAGGCATGGAGCAGGACACCTGGTCCTTGACTCTGTGTGGAGGGAACCAAGGGAGACGTTCGTGAGTTATGGATGTGTACTGATGCTCGCTCGGTGGTCAAGGACTTTTGACAGGTAGAACAGCAGATCACCGGCAGGAAGACTGTGGAAAGAAACATGTGGATGGACCTGTGGGAGCAGGCGCTGGGCATGGACTTCTGTGTGTGTCAGCTAACATGTCAGAGAGTGTAGACGAGGTAGACGGCGGCTGACCCCGGGGGTACCCACTGTGGGGCAGGCCTGGTGACCATGCCCACACACAGCGGTGCTCACCACACCAGGACTGGAGACCAAGGCTGAGCCCACGATGTGGCTCCCCTCCTGTGGCAGGTCAGTGGCCGTGGGCTACTTAAAGTTTTAGTACAAGCAACTGCTGTTACACATGTTTATGGAAGATTCACACAGAGTGAAATAAAACACTAAAAGGGAATGATAATGCATTCAGGCTAGTGGTTATCTCAGGAAGGGGGGGGCAGTGCAATTGGGGAGGGCTTCAACCTCACTCACATGTTTCATTTTCACACCAAGCGGCAGGTTTGCAAGTTTTTACCATGCCACTTATTTTATCTTTTATTGTTTTTTTTTTTTAGATTTATTTATTTTATTTATTTATTCCCCCCCCCTTGCTGCTTGTACTCGCTGTGTCCATTTGCTGTGCGTTTTTCTGTGTTTGCTTGTCTCCCTTTGTTCTGTCATCTTGCTGCACTAGCTCACTACACAGGCCCCCGCGACCCGTCAGCTCACCGTGTCGTGTGCCCTGTTGGAACTGAACCTGGGGCTTCCCACATGGTAAACGGGAGCCCAACCACTTGAGCCACAGTCACTTCCTCTTTCATTGTTTTTAAATTTTATTTTATTTATTTATTTCTCCCCACCCGTTGTTTGCGCTCACTGTCTGCTACGTCTGTTTGTTGTGTGCTTGTTTTCTTTTTCTTTTTTTTTTAGGAGGCACCAGGAACTGAACCCAGGACTCCCGTGTGGTAGGTGGGCACCCAACTGCTTAAGCCACATCTGCTTCCCTATTTTATCTTTTCATAAGAATAAAATCTCTCTTGCAAAAAATAAAAGTGTTCTGAAGATATTTAAAACTCAACTTGGTAACGCAGGACACAAATGTTGCCTAATGAGGAAGTTCAGGGTACGACATAAGGTGGGATGCAGAGCCAGGCTTGCATCTCTATCTTCTTACCCCAAGCCCTGGAGTCCTCGACAGCACAGCTCTGCTCCTGGCCCGCGTTCTGTAGGAAGTGCTCCACAGCACACTATCCTACAAAGCAGGGGTTGACAAACGTTTTCTGCAGTGGGTCAGATGGAAAATATCTTTGGCTTCGCAGGCTATATGGTCCCTGTTGCAGCCGCTCGACTCTGTCATGTTTAACACAAAAGCAGACCATAGCACTCACATAAAAGAATGGGCATGACTGTGCTCGTGCAAAATGAAAATGCAGGGCCCCTTGTTCAAAATGTGTTAAGAACTTCAAGCAACCATGGCAGAGCCCGAGGTCAAGTGCAGAGCCCACCTAAGTTGGGGTCTTGGTTGGATGCCCCTGAAGCAAGCTCTGGCTATGTCCCAATAAAGCTTTATTTACTAAAGCAGGCGATAGGCTGGATTTGGACAGCTGCGTTTTGCCAGACCCCTGCTAGACAAAATCAAATAGCAATGTGTATTTGTTTGCCCAAGAGGATCCTGAGCCGGCAAATGCTGTCAACGCAACTGCTAAGCCATCCTCCTTTACCCACGTTTTGGCCAGGCTGGAGGTCTGTGTGCAGGTCCTGGACTCAGCACTGCCCCGGGAGAGGACAGTCCTGGCTCTGAGGGTTGATGGCCTCTTCCTCAGGCACAGCCCGTGCTGCTTCTGCCTGGTGACCCCCGGGAAGACAAGGGACCTTTTCGCTCCTGTTATCTCACTCCAGGCCCCTTTGTGTTGATGTCCTCGGGAAGTGTCCTTGACTTCTGAGACGCTTTCACAGGCTGTCAGCCTTTGAGGGCTCTTGCTGGCTCTCTAAGAACATGTCTTGTCACTTCTCTCGAGTTTCCAGGGAGGCCTTGGTAGTGTCTGGGTTGATTTTTCTAAGTGCTTCCACTTCCCCAGCTCAGAATCTGGCTCTTGGTGAGTCTATGGTCTGGGCTTGGTGGTTTGCGTCACAGTTTGCTTTGGTCTTTTGTGCTGGTCCAAAGGACACAGAATCTTGGCACTTTAAGGTGTTGGTTTTTTGGAGGGGTGGCTGCAGAAATTGAAAAAGAAAAACCACTCGGGTGACATGAGTAGGTGCTGAAGAAGAGATCTGGCCTGTGTGATTGGAATGGACGCCTAGCGAGCTCTTTTGCCCATTTCTGAGCTTAGGAATTTGCTTGTGCATTTGAGCAATGGATTCAGGGGATATGAGAATATTGACCAAAACAAGCAATCTGTGCAAGGTTCCTAAGTCCTTCCCGCAAAGCCCAGAGGTGTGACTGAAGGGTTCATATCAGACTGGGCTGATCCAGATCTGTGTATGCACAGCCCGATTTTCCCCAAAACTGCAGGGTTGTGTCCACCTTGTCGGTTATGTCTCAACCCTCTTTATTAAGGCAGATTTGCCTCTGCAGATCAGATCAGTGAGACAATCGGCTTCTAGCGCATCCCAGCTGCATGGGCCCAGAGGCTGAGCATCATGCCACATTGGGGGCACTGCTTTTGTGCCGGGGATTGCAATCTGCCCATCAGGTTATGGGGGGATTGATGCAAATGGCTCCGAGCCTGTTTTGCTGTGTTGCAGCACAGCAGCCTGGGTCAAATGAGATGGCAGGGGAAGGAACCGATATCTGGAGTGAACACTCAGCAAGAACGCAAAGAAATAGCTCCCAGCTCCAGGGGGAGCGTCCGGGGTTGTGACAAGGCACATTTGCAGTCAATGTGTGCCCCGGGTTAGGGGTTTTATTACATTTCTTTTGGGTGCTGCTTGGCAGCTCTGGGTGTTTCCGCAGCGCTCGGCTCCTGCTCTCCGAGGCTTTCTCACGGGCCACAGACTGGGCCTTCCCGGCCCGCGCAGAGCTCAGGCAGATCTCACTCGCTGCTTTTGTAGAGCCCGGTTAGGGGGAGCCGTGCTCGGCGTGTTTGCCTCCCTAGCTCATGTGCAGTGAGACGGGCCACTGCAGGGAGACACTGGACTTGAGGGTGGAGGGCAGGCTCGCCCACAAGCTCTGCGTTCTCGTCTCCCTGGGGAGCTGGATCATCTGTGTCTTCTGTCCTTGTGTCAGCGAAAAGCAAGTGCGAGCCATGCCGGGAGATGGCACGATGGAGGCATCAGCCAGCACAGAGCTGGCTTTAGGATAAAGAGGGGGCAAGGGGGCAGCCTGGAGGCGGCACACAAGTGCTGGGTGGGTGCGACGTAGCTCGTCTTGGAGAAGAATGGGTGCAGGGGTGCAAGGCGGTCCTGGGAAAGATCTCACCTTCAGGGTGCACCTGGGCGGGCTTGGGAAGGGACGCTCGGGGCCCTGTGGGCTGGGAGATGGGAAGGGGCGAGTGGGGCTGCGAGACTGGCCATGGGCAGCTCTACGCCCCCAGGCAGGCCCCGCTGCACTCTCCGCCTTCCCGTTTCCTCCTCTCAGGGCTGAAGGGAGCCATGCAAAGCTGTCGTCCAGCTCCTGCTTGGGACCACAGCAAGAGCGCCGCAGCCCCTGAGCTTTCCCTTTACAGGCATGCTTCGCATGTGTGGCAAGCAGGTTTGCGGAGTGGAGAAGAGGCTTTAGACACGAGAGAATAAAATAGGTTTGGTCCCCTCATTCGAGTTAGCCCCTTGGAGCTGTGACAAACTCATGGGTGGTGGCACCAGAAAGACCTAACACTAAACAACGCAATGATGACATCAAGGACAAAAGCTACCATATATGGCATGTTACTCAGGGCTGCATGCCCTTCTAGTCACTTTTTTTTTTTTGGAAATGACATTTGGCTTTTTATTTATTTTTTTACAAATCAATTTTATTGATAGATATTGATAAAGCATAAATGCATCCAAAGTGTACAATCAATGGTATTCGGTATAATCGTATAGCTGTGCATTCATCATTTCCAGAGCATTTTCATTATTCCAGTAATAATAATAATAAAAACCCAAAACCCAAGTCCTTTATTAACTCACTTAATTGGTACTGTGTACTGATATGACCTTTTCAGGTCTGTGGGCCTGGAGGCCTGGCATGCTGAGCCATTCGTCCAAGCTCACGCAGAGTGTCTGGAGACAGCCTTGGACCCAGGCACTCTGCCTCTGACCGTGCTGGCTCTCCTGCCCCTGTCGTGACATGTGCCCATGGGCAAGAGCCTTTACCTCTAAAACGGAGACCCTCGCCTACCCACTGGGGCTGTGAAAGGGCTGAGCACGTGGAATGCACCTGATCCAACAGGCTCCTGGCACTCAGTGGTGGGACTCCATCCTCCTACATCCCTTCTTAGAGGAAGGGGTGATTTATGCTGTGTGGCTGCAAGAAGAGATGAAGCCGAGTCATTGGCATGGGACTGCTGGGATTTAGAAACAGGGCAGCTTTGCCTATGAGTAATGGTAGCCTCTGCATTTGGAGAAAGGAAAAGAAAGTAAGCAGAAGCAGTACGTGTGTCCTGACAAATCCCACTGTCATAAAACCCTGGAGCAAGTTGACTGTCCCCCAAAGAGCCTCAATGACAAGCCAAGGAAGCGCCTGAGTCAAAGGCAGAGGGAAGGTGGACTCATGCTGGGTAGACTGGGTGCTGGTCCTGCTGGGTGCTGTCCTGCTGGGTGCTGGTCCTGCTGGGTGCTGGTCCCGGGTCTGGTCCTATTGGGTGCTTTCCTGCTGGGTGCTGGCCCTCCTGGGTGCTGCTCCTGGGTGCTATTCATGGAGTGGCCCTGGGCAGTCACCTCTCTCTGGGCCTCTGTCTGCTCTGGTAAGCAGTGAGCTGGGGCTGGAAGACATCCACGATCCCTTCCTACATTGTCTCCGTGAGACCTGGAACCGAAGGCTCCTGAGAGGCGTTGTGTTTGTATCCCAGCTCAGGGACTAGAGACCATCTGAGTCCAGCAGCTGCCCTGCTTGGACTGAGCTGCTAGCTGTGAGACCACAGAGCATCAGGGGCTGCTCCCTCTTCTGACTGCCTGTCGCCTTGTGGGGACATTGGTCCAGAATGGCAAGATTTTCTAATTCCTCAAGAAATTTTTAAGTGACATTTTTCATTTTTCAAAATTGGCAATTAACTCTAAACATTAAAAAGCACCAAGATAAAAGTTCTTCTTTTGCTAGAATAACAATAAATCTATAGTAGAATAATAGTAAGTCTACTTTAGTCTGTTGCTCGTTCCCCAATCTTGAGGATTCTGGTGATGCCCACTCCACCTCTAATTGAGAGGGGGCTTAGATCCCATGGGGCAGATGGATGGGACTACCTTTCTTGCAGTTGCAGACACCCTCTGTTCTTTGGGATGGTCGTTGTCCATCATCATCACTTTATTAGTTGTCCTGGGTGAGTCCAATGAACTGGAGAGTAGGTGTTGCAACTCTGCTCAGACTCAGGGCCCAACTGGCACATGGACGGACCAAAGATTTAATTCTCTTGGACATACACCTATCAAGTATAGTACTAACTAGAGGTTCAAATAGAAGGGGCAGAAGAGCCATTTGTAGGGAAACCACAAATGAGTCCAACTCTGTCACACTGGGAGCATAAATTCCAAAGTAAGGCCCACTGGCAGGGTGCTAAACTTTATTCTAGCAACAGAAGAACTTTTATCATTGATGTGGAGGCAGTGTCCACCAGAGGTTCTGAGGAGAGGAAGAGGGAAAAATAGGTGTAATAAGGGAGCATTTTCGGGACATTGGAATTATACTGCATGACATTGCAATGACAGATACAGGCCAATATATATTTTGTCATAACTTACAAAACTGCATGAGACAGAGTGTAAACTATAATGTGAACTATAGACCATGGTTAGCAGCAAGGCTTCAATATGTGTTCACCAATTGTAACAAGCATACCACACTCATGAAGGATGTTGTTAATGTGGGAAAGTGTAGGAGGGGGAGGGAGTGAGGCATACAGGAATCCCCTATATTTTTAATGTAACATTTATGTAATCCAAAATTTTAAAAAATAAATAAATAAATTCTTAAAAAATCAAGCCAAAAAAAAAAAAAAAATTCACTGAGAGAAACACATGAAACGATGATCAAAATCACTAGCTCTTAGGGAAATGCAGATCAAAACTACAATAAGGTATCATTTATCACCTCACAGAATAACTATTATTAAAAAAACAGACAACTACCAGTGCTGGAGAGGGTGTGGAGAAACAGGAGCACTCCTTCACTATTGGTGCGAACATAGAATGGAGCAGCCTCTGTGGAAGATGGTTTACAGGTTCCTCAGGAAGCTAAATATAGAGCTGCCTTATCATCCAGCAATCTCACTACTAGGAATATATTCAGAATAAATGAAAGCAAGGATGTGAACTGACACTGGCACCGATGTTCATAGCGGCATTATTCACAACTGCTAAAAGACGGAAGCAACCCAGGTGTCCATCAACCAATTAATGGATAAACAAAATGTGGTATATACGTAAGATGGAATACTATGCTGCAGTAAGTAGAAATGAAGTTGGGATGCAAATGACAACATACATGAACCTTGAGGACATTATGTTGAGTGAAATAAGCCAGACACAAAAGGACAAATAGTGTATGGTCTCACTAATATGAACTAAATATGAAGAATAAACACATGGAGTTAAACTATAGAGTTTAGGTTACGAGGAGATAGAATGTGGGTTGAGAAGGGGCAGATGATGCTGAATGTTTGTAGACTGTTTAATAAGGGGGATTGTGAATGTGGGGAATTGGTTAGAGTCGATGGTAACACATTATATTGAGTATAATTAACATGGCTGATTTATAAATGTGACCGTGGCTGAAAGGGGTCGTTCGGGGAGGTTAATGTCACTAGAAAGTCAGAGGATAATCTGGGGACTGTAAAACAGTGATTGCGGTGGCGAATGATGATTGTGGTTAATAGTATAAATACTAGAATGCTTCTCTATTACAGGGTGTTAAGAACATGAAGATACATGGGGAAAATACAACTTCTGTAACATAGAGACTATAGTCTCTAAAATTGTAATATTTTTACAGCAATGGAGAAGAAGTTTCTATATCAATACTAAGGGTCAATAATGGGGAGTGTAAGGGGGTATGAGATTTTTCCTTTTGGATTAATGAAAATGTTCTGAAATTGACTGAGGTGGTGACAGCACAACTCTGTGATGAAACTGAGAGCCCCTGAGTTGTACACTCTCGGTGGATTGAAAGAGGCAGGGGACCATATCACACACAGTGACTCCCGTGGCAAATGATGGACTGTGGTTAACAGTACAAATATGAGATCGTTCTCTCATGAACTATAACAAGTACACAATACTAAAGCATGGTGCTAAAAATAAGATGGTTTGTAGGAAAAACACCAAATGTAAGCCATGGATTATAGATGGCAGTGATATTATGAAGATGCTCCTTCATCATTTGTAACAAATGTATCACAACAATGTAAGGTGCTGGTGGTGGGGTGATGTATGGGAATCCTGTATGGTATTCATGATTGTTTTGTTAATTCACAACTTCTCAAATAAAAAAAAGAATAAAAACTATAGAGAAAATGGGGGGAAAAATCATTGAGAGAGCAAAAAAAAAAAAAAAAAATTCTTGGGCAAGATTTAGCCTGAAGATCACTGTTTGTAACCCCTTATCTGAAGCAGTGACCCTCGATCTCTGGTCTGGGGAGCCAGGGTGGGCTGAGAAGAAGCTTCACTCAACATGAATGTTACCTGCAGACAACCCGGGACTGCTATGAGAGTTTCAAGCTGGGAGGTGCGAATCCAGTGGGCTGGAGGCTGCCTCTCTGACCCCTCTTCTTACTCCCTCCTTTCCCTCTCTGTTAGCAGGAGCCAGAGCTGGTGACCACAGGGTCCCCTTCCCCCACAACGTTCCAAACTGAGTAAAAGAGCATTGTGTGTTTCCTCAATGTTTGCCAATTCACCTATTGATATTTTTGTCAAAATACTCAAGTGGATTATATTTTTGACAACTATGATAAAGATAAAATGCTGGTCCAGTTGGCATTCCATTTCCACTCCCTCTCACCCATTGGTCACGGATTCCCCAACTGGCAAACTCACTAGCATTGCCTGCTACATAAATTTTCCATGTCTTCGTTTTCTTTTAGGTATGTCCTTGTAGCAACATATATAGTTAATTTTTTTTTTAATGAGTTAATTGGGGAATTAAAAACAGTCACAATTTTGATTTCCAAAGTTTAAACTCTCCTCCTCCCCTTTTATTCCTTTTCTTGTTGTTTGTTGAATCGAGTTCTTTTGTTTTTTTCCCTTTAGATTGTCCCTCACAGTCTGTGGCTCCACTTCCCCTGCTCTTTCTTTAACTTCTTTTTATTTCTCTTTTCTTCTCACAGTCTTTCTTTCATTTTGAGATTATTTGGAATTTTGGTTTCAGATGGTAATTTATTATTGTTTTGTAAAATCTGCAGTCAATAGTTATTTATACTTAATTACAAATTATACTGATTTTTTTTGTTCTCCTTTATTATCCTCTCTCACACAATTTCTTGTTTGCATTCATTTTTGTAGTATATATTCAATTAGTTTTTTTTTAGCAGTGTCCTGTGAGGAGATTGTGACTCCCTGAATGTTGGAATATATCTATATTTTGCTTTCCTCTTGGTTATTAATGATATTAGTTTGGCTAGATATATAGGATTTTAGGTTCAAAAGAATTTCCCTTCGAATTTTGAAGATTTGCCCTTTTTTTTTTTGGTATCCAATGTTTCCAAAAAGAAGTCAAATGCCAATCTGACTTTCATCCACTCTAAGTGACATTCATTTTAATTTGTGAAAAATTTTGAGGAGTTTACATTTATCTTGTCTTTTGAAATATCACCACCATCTTCTAGGTGTGTGCCTTTTCTTTTCAACCTACTTAGTACTTGGGGAGACTTGGGTCTAAAGATAAACTTTCCTCAATATTAAGAAATTTTTCTTGTTATTTGATTACTTTATCCCCTTCATTCTCTCTTTCTTCTCTTTCAGGAACTCTTACTGCACTGACACAGGAGCTTCTGGGTATATCCTCTGTGTTTCAACCCCTGCTTCCTCCATTCCCCAACTTCTCTCCGTTTTTTCATGGTAGTGTTGTTACATGATGAATCACTGAAAATGTTAGCAGCTTAAAATAACAATCATTTACTATGTTCCGTGGCCCTGGCGTTATCCAGGCTTGGCTGCTGCTGCAGCCGGTGCTGGCTGGTGCTGCTCGTGCCTGCCGCCACCTGGCTGCATCCATCTGGAAACTTGCCTGGCACGTAGGTTGTTCTCCCTGTAGCTTCCAGCTCATGTGGAATCACCTCCCACAGCCTCTCCACACGGCCTTTCTCTCTAGCACAGTAGCCTGGGCTACCTGACAACATGGCAGCTGGGCTTCAAGAAGGAGCTGTCTCTGCTTGTCCAGCTGCTATGACAAATGCCACCAATGATTGGCTCAACACCAGGAATTTACTGACTCCATTTCAGAAGTGAGAAGTCCAACATCAAGGCATCGGCAAGGCAGTGCTTTCTCCCAGAAGTCTGTAGCATCCTGGTGCTGGCTTGCCATGATCCTAGAGCTTCCTTGGCTTGCATCTTGGCCTCTGTCCCATGGCAGTCTCCCTCTTTTTGCATCTGCTCTTCAAGTTTCCACTGACTCCTTGCGGTGGCTTTCTCTGACTCCCAGCTTCTGGTTTCTTCTCTATAAGGCAGTAATATGGATTGAGTTGACCACACCTTAACTAAAAACAACAGCTTCAAAAGGTCTTATTTATAAATTGCTTCACAGTCACAGAATACAGATTAAGATTAAGAACATGTCTTGCAAGGGGGTACATAATTCAGCTTCTCATGGGAACATTTCAAGAGGACAAAACCCTGCTTGTGACTCTGCCAATGTCTCATTGCCAAAACAAGTTACATGGGCAAGTCCAAGTCAATGTGGGAGATTATTTTATATATTGTTCTAGTTTGCTAAGTGCCTGAAAGCAGATACCCTAAAATGGGTTGGTGTTTAACAGTGAGAATTTATTAGCTTACAAGTTTACAGTTTTGAGGCAAGAAAAATGTCCAAGTCAAGGCATCATCAGGAGATGCTTTCTCCCTGAAGACCAGCTGCTGGAGATCCTGGACGCCTCTGTCACATGACAAGGCACATGGCGGTGTCTCCTGGGATCTCCCAGCTCTTCTAGGTTTTGTTGCTTTCAGCTTCTTGCTTTCGTGGCCTTTTTTCTCTTTCTCTGAATTTCATTCTCTTCTAACGGACTCCAGTAAGAGGGTTAAGACCCACCCTGGGCCACACTTACCTGAAGTAACCTAATCAAAATGTCCTAATTATAATAGGTTTACACCTACATGAATGGATTAGCTTTAAGAACACAATTTTCTGGGGGGTACAGACAGTTTCTAACCACCACAGGTATAAAAGTGAGAATGTGGGGCTTATTGAAAGTCAACAGTAATATTCAACCAAAACTGGGGTGCTAGTGGATTATTTTCTGAGTGCAAGGTTTTTATCATCACTTGTGAGTTTTAATATTCACCTGAGATGCTGTCCAACCTCTCCTGGGGCCCATACTCTCTGGTCTATCCTTAGAAAAGTGTCTCTGTCACCACAAAATGGCTGTGGTGGGGAGTCAGAGGGGCTCACTTCACTAGCTGCTCTAAACTCAGCTTCCCAATTAAGCATGTTGTGTATTTAACCCTCTTGCTCTTCTCATATCTTTCTTCTCTCAGCCACGAGTTTTTCCAAAGCACAGAAGTCATTGCAATCATCTTGACCTGCGTGGCTTTAGGATGCAGCTTCTTTTTACTCCTTGGCTGTTCTCTTCTGAAACTTCTCCCTCCTTTTTTCCACAACCGAGGACACAGTGCTGTCTTTTGAGAAATATAAATAGGGTTTTCTGCCAGATATAGGTTTGCCTTTACCTTTTACTCCCAAAGATTGTTCCACTACATCTTTACAATTTAAATAATCAAATTTTAATTACCTTCAGCAAATATTTGTTGAATGGCTCAATTAACGAGCAAGAATCCCGTGGTTGAGCTTAATGAAATCTGTTGTCATAAGTGTTAGTGTTCAGTACCCTGTGAAGTCCCCTAGAGAGTACTTCTTAAACTTTGCTTCCACTCCATCAATGGTTTCTCTGCACTTTTTATGATAAAGCTGAGCTCCTTAGTATTTCATCAATGAACTTTTGTTGTCTATACCAGGGCTCAACTCTAGGGCCCCATCTCCTATCCTGAGTCATTTCCTCTCTTATATTTGAGCCAGTCTTTATACAGGAGCTTCAAAGTGCCACTCTTTCTCAATTCTGGGCCTCTGCACACACAAGGCTTTCTGTTGGGAACACTATTCCCTCTGCATTAGCTTGTTAACTCCAACCCATCCTTTAGATCCAACTTGGAATTTATTTTTTCTCTAAAGTCAACTGCAGCTCTGCCAAATTGACAAAACTGGGTCAAAATCTCCTTTGATATGCTTTAAAATTTTCTTGTATTCATGACTGTCACACTACAGTGTAATTGCACACATATTGTCTGTAAATTCTACAAGGACTGTGTTGCATATCCAGCTGGTGGCACATTGTTGCACACCCTCTCAAGAACAGTCCTGGGCAGATGGTAATCACCCAGGAACTAGTGTCTGAATGAATGATTGAATTAATGTGCTTCAGGAGAACTTGACAGAATTTGGAGAACATTCTCCATCATTAGCCTATGTTTTTATGTCATGAGGAGCCTGCTTAATGCTTTGATATAATAAGGTGTGATAAAAATTTCCCATTGGAAACAGAGTTCTGCAGCCAAAAGAGTTTGAAAATCCTGGCCTGGGACACTTTCATTTCACCATTGAGAATGGATTCCAGCCTGGGCATTGGCTTACAGAATCTGACCTCTTAATGAATGGCGGAGCTGGAAGTGGGTCATCATCCAGGCTCTCCCCATGCCATCCCCACAACGGGCCAGGTGGCCTGGTGACCCCATTGTGACACCATCTGACCCACCCTGACCTGCGGTGCTGGATGTCCTGCCCATCACATTCTCAGGGTACCCACCCCACCCCCAGCTCTCCCTTCAGATGAAGATGGCCTCAGCAAGTGTTCTCTCATGTTACTTTTTCCTAGGACACTTGCTCACCAAAGATGCACTGGGATTGACCAGACGAAGCTCCCCAATTCAGTTCACATCATGTCAATGCTCTGTAAAAGGCCCTGTCTCTATAGCACATAGGAAAGTCCTTGCTCTACGTGCACGAGCTGACTGGTTTGCATCTTGCCACAGTCAAGAAAGGTGAGCAGGGTGGTTTCTGTCAACTTGTTTTAAAGCTAAGGAAACTGAGACTAGAACGGTGATGCAAGCCGACCGAAATATGACCCAGATGGTGAAGAGCAGAACCAGGAAAGACAGGCCCAGTGCTATCCACCCTGGGGTTTGCCCTGCTGCTGGCCAACCTGCCTAAAAACACCCAATATTCCCCTTGACAAGAGGCACCCTGCAAGGCAAAACAATTCAACCTCAAATTAAAAGTGCTGATTCCCCAAAGGGAAGGGGAGGAGAGTTCTTCCCCATTTCCAAGTAGAGAGAGGCCGGGCTTCAGGGAAATCACAAATAGAGCTTAGAATGTGCTCCCTGGAACCTGGAAATAGGAAATCTGGCATGGAGCTCATACCTGAAAGGCATGCAGCTTCTGCTTTCTGAAGCCACCGGGGTGGCTGAGCAAGGAGAGGAGTGGGGCTGAGTTGCAGGCACAGGTCCCTTGGAAATGAGACTGACTTCAGGGTCTTGAAAGGTTCTCACCAAGGAGGGAGTCCCTGAGGTGGATTGCCCGATGCCAGGAGCTTAGAGCAATGTCCTGTTGGTAGCTGGAGGAGGCGAGGCTCTGGGAAGGGATGGACAGTGGGAATGTCTAAAGAAGTCCCTAGAGTACCCCATAGGACAAGAGCCAGAACTAAGGTGTGGTGGTTGGAAGCTGTGTGTGCCCCAGAAAACTCTGTTCTTAAGTCTAACCCTTTCCTGCAGCTGGGAACCCATTAGACATAGGATCTTTCGATGAGGCTACTTCAGTTAAGCTGTGGCCCACCTCATTCAGGACGAGACAACCCTTTTACTGGAGTCCTTCATAAACAGGATGAATAAAGAGAGAAAGAGCAAGAGTGAAAGTGAGAGAGAGAGAGAGAACACACACACCATGGAAGCCAGAAGCTGGAAGCACCAAAACCCGGAAGAGAAGGGAGAGACCAGCAGATGCCGCCATGTGCCTGGCCACGTGGCAGAGGCGCCCAGGACCGCTGGCAGCTGGTCTTCAGGAAGGAAGCATCGCCTTGATGATGCCTTGATTTAGATATTTTCCCAGCCTCAAAACTGTAAGTGAATACATTCACATTGTTTAAGCTGAACCCATTTCATGGTATCTGCTTTGAGCAGCCCAGGAAACTGAAATTCAAGGGCATTCCTAAAACCAGGCATAGAAATTCCTTAGACATTTTTCTCTCCTCTCTAACATCACAGGAGCCAGGAGCAGCAGAGTGAATGCAGGAAGAATAAAAGAGCCTAGGGGATGGCTGAAAAAAAGGTAAAAGTTAAAACAAAGAGACTATATGACCACGCTCCTGTTCCCACCACAGACTTTCTCTCTGTCCCCCATTGCAATGTTTTGGGGGAAGAAGTTTTAAATTGGTATTAACATTGCCTGGGCATTTTTTGCTCCTGAATTTGTTAATTCCTGAGAAGGACTGAAAAACTCGGGGATCATTCAGGGGCAGGAGAGAATGATTTGGCTGAGCAGGTTTAGTGGAAACCTGAGGAGAAGGAGCACATTTGCTTTCTTCTTGCATCCTGTTGGGTCCAGCTCATTCAATCAACCAGTTACACTTAGTTTCCTTTCTTGTTAATATCCTGCTAGGGTCATGCTGAAGGCAAAAGGCTGTGTGTGAAAACCTTTGATTTGGAAGGTTTTCTTAGAGCCGTATTTCCCCAAGTGTGTTTCATGTTCTGTTGGATGTTAATGAGTGTCAATTGAAAAGAGTTCTCTGTGGTAAAATAATTTGAGAACCAATGGGCTAAATAAAGTTCAATAGCATTCTTTTTTGCAGACCTTCTCAGAGCCTTTAAAATACTAATATGCATTGGGGACTTTTAGGATAGCCTTTCCCAGCTGAAACTCATTTGATATCTAAATCATTTTTTAAAAATTATTTTATTATTTTATTTATTTCAAATACTTTAAAAACATTTAAAAATATATAATTTAGATTACATAAATGTTACATAAAAAATGCGGGGGATTCCAATATGCCCCACCCTTTCCCCCTCCCGCACTTTCTCATATCAACAACATCTCTCATTAGTGTGGTACATTTATCACAATTGATGAACACATATTGGAGCATTGCCACTAAGTGTGGAATATAGTTCACATTATAGTTTACACCGTGTCCCGTGCAATTTTGTAAGTTATGAAAAAATATATAATGGCATGTATCTGTCATTGCAACGTCATGCAAAACAATTCCAATGTCCCCAAAATACCCCCATATTACACCTATTTTTCCCTCTCCCTCTCCTCAGAACCTCTGGCAGCTGAGAGTCTAAATCATTTTTTGATGATGGTCTGATGATGGACTAGTGTTTCTGGGAACATTTTAAGAATGGGTCAATTCTAGGAGCTCCCTCCCCTGTGCCAATATGTCAGAGCAGGGCTTTGTGAGCACAATTGCATGGCAGGAGCATATGTTGTGATATTAGCTGGACTCTCACCTCTGCTTCTCAGCCTGGACATGCTCTTAACTCACCTTCCTGGGCAAGGGTGCTTCCTTCAGACGGGGCCTCGGTGTTTGTCCTTGCAGGTGCTTAGAGGGGCCACCATATTTGTTCTTAAACAGCAACGGAGTGCCCCCCGGAGCTGTGCCATGGTGCAGTCCACTTCCTCACGAGGAAGTGTCCTCCTGCAGAGCTGCTTCTAAAACGCCAAATGCTATGCCCATCTGGAGGCTGGTTCCTTTCTTGGCACGACCTTCTCGCCAATCTCTCTGTGCCTTGCTCTCCTATTTCAAGGGCTGGAGTAGAGTCCCAAGGCCTTTTAGTACAAGGCTTGCTTGGGGTGGGCGCTCAGGGCATCTAGATATCTGCTCTGGAGAGCAGGGACCTTAGGGGACAGGCAGTGGCAGAGGCCACACTCGAAGGGCAGTCGGGTACTGACGAGGAGAGCATCTGTCATGGAGACACATTCAGCTAGGAACATGCTTTTCCAGGTCTGACTTAATATTTCCTCAATCCCTCACATGCAACCTTGCCCTTGCTGTAAAAACCCTATTGATTTATAATAAAGCTTTGCTCAAGGAAGGTCAAACACGCACGGGAGCTCGTGGCTGCCTTGCTGGGCTGGCTGCGGCTGCTTGGTGCAGCTTGGGAAATTACCATGGAAAACACGGTTCCTTCCGCATCCCTGTGGACAGCTGGGCAGCTTCTCCTGCACCTGTCCATGAGGCATCAGGCCCCGTTCCCAGAACCACCCAGCGCTGTGGAGGATAAAAGAAGTATGATTTCGAGGTGTTAAAACAGAAATCCTGCAAGATTCTCATCAGAACAGGTACCTGCAGAGGAAGAAACACACAACTCACCTCGGATTTCCCTTCAACTCAGAACTGCTGTCTCCAGAGGCAAAAATGAACAGTCGTGACCCAAGAATTCTGTGTTCAGCCAAATTGCCACTCGTGTGTGAAGCCATCCAGAGACAGTGTGAGAAACGCACTGCCTTAGAAAGTGTGCCAAGACCGAGGCGCCTTTCAGTTGACTGAGAGAGAGATGGAAGCAGGGATTTGCAAGCTGATGGCATCTGTGCCAAAGAGTAAAACTGGCACAAGCCAGGATTCCTGAGTGCGATGAATCAGAATGAAAAGAATATATAATAAGTGGAATAAAAATAATTTCCCTATTGGCCCACTGGATGAAATATGAAAAAAACAAAAAAAAACAAAAACCATTTATAGTCCATATAGAAAATGAGGGATTTGAGACAAACAAAAACATTTAAAAGTTTAATCATCATCATTCACCACGTAGGAGCATTTGTCACCAGAACTGCCCCTCAAGCAGGGACTCCCTGAGAGAGGGACGAGCCATTCTCTAGAAGTTAGCTGGGGAGGAAGAAAACGAACATCGAGGGTAAAGGGACAGCAAGTGGACTCGAGGGTGGTGGCATGATGGGGTCCAAGAAAGGCCAGCAGCCTGTGCAGCTCAAGGAAGCCTGACTCCAGACCCAAATCCCTGCTGCTGGCGAGCACTCGTGGATCCCAAGGACGGCTCCAAGAAGCAGGTGCCCTCAGTGGAGCCTTGGCCATTCCTACCACCAGCCCTCTGCCGCCGCTTGCACCGCCCACTGCAGGGTATTGAGAAGTCCACTCTGAAGCCTGGTCTGTTGGCAGGTCCTCTGGGCTGGGCAGAGGTCTGTGAAATGTGCTCCCCACTGCTGTGCAGGACGCTTTGCTGAGACTCGCGTCACGAGGCCCGAGGAGAGAACACCAGCTTGATGCCTGCCGGCTGCCTACCCCAACCCGCTTTATCCCTGCCCCCTCCCACTGCCCACAGGAGGGCGCGATCTAGCAGTGGAGAGAGACCCTCAGCCCTGGGAGGTGGCTGTGAGGTCTGCAGGCCTCCCTGAGTCCAGGATCTGGCAGGGTCTCCAGGGCTATGTTGCTGCCCACGGCGCACACAGGGCAGGGCATGCCCTGCATCCACAGACACAAGCTCAAGTGGAGCTCCTGCCTGCACGGGGGCCAGAGCCCCAGCCCGCCTGCTGACACCACAGCGGCGCTGGGACCCCTCGGCTGGCTCCTGGGCCTGGGCCTTTGGTGCTGAGGGGCTCTGCTGCCCTCCCTGGCTCTGCCTCCTCGTTCCTCCTCCTGCCTTATACGCACACCCCCTCCGAGACCTGCCCAGTGCCAGCCCGGGTGATTTTTCTACACGGCGAGTCTGACCACGTCTCCATCCTCTGGCTTCTCCAGTGGCTGCCCATGTTCCTAGGTAAAGTCCAAACGCCCTAAGAAGAGCCCAGGTTCTTATTCTCTTCCCTCCACAGCTGCCTCGCCCAGGCTCCCTGAGTCTGGGGCCACACACTCAGGCTCTTCTTGCTCACTGCCTGACACCTGTCCCCTTCTTCACCTGGGCAGTTGCTGCTTCAGGCTACGGCTCCTAGCTGGAAAGCCTTGCCTGATCCCTGTAGCCAGACGCAGGTGCCCCTTCTGAGCTTTGGAAGCTTGTTCTGCCTCCCCTCTCACAGTAAATTCATGTTAAACTTTATTTGCTTATTAGTCAACAAGTGCTGACAGAATCACAGGACTAATAGCTGGGTGCAAAAACCAGGGTCCCTCTTGTCCAAAGCATGGAGTGAGTGGGTCGTCAGTCCCTCCGCCTGCTCAGGGTCCAGAAAGCATGTTCAGTTGCCTTGCTCTTGCGTTGCATTTCACTGCAGAAGGTGTTATCGGCAATGAGCAGGCAGCAGGAGAGAGTCTGCACTCCCCACTTTGGTATCCATCGTGCCTGATGGACATGTGGCCCCCAGCTAGTCCTACCCTGCCGCCTCCTGGCCCTGCCTCCTCAGCCCCCAGTGTCTGCACTGCAGCCCAGGGCTGCAGCCACCGTCTCAGCTTCATCTCCCTTGTGGGAGGGGCATGGAGACCCGAGTTTGAGCCCCTTCATCCCTGTCAGAAGCTGTGTGGCTGTGAGCATGTCCCTGAACTCGTCAGCACCGCAGTGCCTTAATCTGCATATCGGGCTGCTGGGAGTGCTCCAGGAAATCGCCTCATGCATGCAAACCCCCTCGTGCCAGCCTGGTCCGGACGCAATACGACTCTCGGACCTTCTCTCTGGGACCCGACTCTACCAGGTTTGGGCAGGCCATGGCCTGCGGCCCATCCCACTAACATCTTCAGTTGCCGGATAAAGAGCCACCGGCCTCTTTGGAAGGGGCATGACCTACATGCCATGAATCCAGGGCCACCCCAGTTGTCAAAGACATGGAAGGTCAGACTTGCCGCCCTCTCAGCTCCCTGCCTGGCACTCGGCGCTGGCTATGTGGGGAGCGTCCTGCCAGCTCAGCCCTGTGACTTGGGGCCTGTCAGCCCATGGAGGTTGGGGGTGGTAGTGAATGGACAGGGACCCAGCTTCCCTTCTTCCAAGAACTCGCTCACGGACGCCTCGGGCTGCCTGCATGGGGGAGCTGGCTTCCCCCGCTGTCCGAGAAGAACAGGGCGGGTCCGTCACCAGGGCTGACATTCTGTCTGCCAATTACTCAACACGATGCCCCTCCACCCTCTAAATTTAATGCAGAAATCAGGTGCACTGTGCAAAGGGCCTGCCAAGGCCCTCATTTCTCAGCTATCCAAGGCTCTGTGCTGCCTGGAGTGTCCCCAGTACAAAGGGACTGTCCATCACGGGCTTGCTGAATGCGGCTCCCAGCCCAGCTGCACAATCTTCCCGGACAGCTCAACAATGGGGCTCAGTCAAGCCTCGGAATCTCTCTGCCATCTCCTCAGACCTGCTCCTGCTTCCCCCTTTCCGGGAGGAGGAACAAGTCCATTGCTTGGTGCTGCCCTGATGCTGTCCTGATCCTTAGATAGCCGACAGGAGGTACCTGCCGCTCGAGCTACTCTCGAGGTTCTGCTGTGACCTTGCCATCCGGTTTTCCAGGGAGGGGAGTCGGTCCTTTCTCTGGCTCTATTCCTCCTCCTAGCAACTGAAGTGGGAAAGCCATGTCTCGGGAAAATTTGGAAATTTCTGCGTAAATTGCCAACCTGTGAGTCTTCGAGGCCCAGGAAGCTAGTCCCAGAGCTGAGTAAGCTGGGGCTCGGCCCCCAGCTATGGCCTGATGATCTGCGCTGGAATGTCCCACTTAGAGAAACGGCTTCGCAGCCAAGGGCTTCCTTTGCAGGCAGTCAGGAGTAAATCAAGGAAACGCTGAGCTGGCCTTCCTCAGCCACGTCTGGGGAATCACAGCAGGACGGGTTTAAAAGAAAAGAGGTTTCACGATGGATCCAGGAGGCGGATGTCACGATGGATCCAGGAGGCGGATGTTTTGGTCTATTGTTAGAATGTTGTACTTTCTGCAAGTGGAGTTGTAACAACCTAGGTGGCTTAGCTGCAAAGCATGCTGGGGCACTGCAGAGCTGGGGGGCTGGTACCAGGCTGCGGAGCATGGGGGGGCTGAGCTAGGGCGGCTGGTACCAGGGTTGCAGAGCTAGGGGGGACTAGTACCAGGGCTGCGGAACTAGGGGGGCTGGTACCAGGGCTGCGGAACTAGGGGGGCTGGTACCAGGGCTGCGGAACTAGGGGGGCTGGTACCAGGGCTGCAGAGCTGGGGCGGGGGGTGGCTAGTACCAGGGCTGCGGAGCTAGGGGGGCGCTGGTACCAGGGCTGAGGAGTTGGGGGGGCTGGTACCAGGGCTGAGAGAACCGCCTGAGCCGCAGAGCAATCCCCCAAAGTGGGTCAGCCAGTGGTCCACCTTGGGGGCGGTTTCTGGCCGGATGCTGCAGAAGCCTCTGGCTTGGTGGCATGTGTGAGGCATGGAGGATGCCAATGAGCGGTTGAAGTGAGGCAGAGCCCTGCCCTGGGAGCTGAAGCTGTGGCAGCATCTCAGCGGGGTGCTGCAGGCCAAGGCAGGAGAGCACCTGTCCCACCTTGGAGAGCTGGATGAGTATGAGATGGACTGGGCCCCCCAGGCATGGAGCCCACCAGGCCAGGGACCTCTGGTGCTGGTGAATTCCGCTTCTTGATAGCTGGTGCCCTGGGTGCCCTCGGCCATGAGGCGTTCTGAGATGAGGCTGCGGCTGAAGAGGGCCTGGATAGGCTGGGTGTGGTGAAGAGAAGGCTGTCTCTTTTACAAAGAATGAAAAAAATTAGGCAAATAAGCCAGTAGGCATTTTCCTGGCGAAGAATCTCATCCTCTCAGGATGAAACAGTCAAGCCCTTTGCACGTGTGGCTGGCACCCAGATCGGGCTTGCGGCATGGACTGCAAGTGCTCAGAAACCAAGCCTGGTTCTTGCCATGGACTTGCCTTCTCACATTTCTGCAGTGTTTGGTGGCCATGACCACCTCTGCCTCCTGCTCTGTCTCTGCACTACACTTGCCTCTTTCTCCCCCATTTTGCCTTTTACTTTTACTGTCTGCTTTGATCCTCTCTTGCTGCATAATAAACCACCCTACAAAACCACACCATGTATTGCTGCTGGCTGTGCCACCCACAGTGCCCCGTGGTGGCAGAATCCAGACGGGAGTGGCTGGGGGTGATTGGCCTTGCTGGGGCTCGGGGTTATCTGAAAGCGGCTTCCTGCGAGGTCTGGGCAGGACGGGCTGGAAGGCTCGGCAGGGACGCTTGCCCTGAGCAGCCACGTGACGGCCACCACGCATCAGCTCCAGGCTCTGAGGACAGGAGTTAGAGGGTCTTTGTGACACGGCCCTGGAAGTCCCCCGGCACCCTCGGCCACTGCGATTGGTAGAGCAGTCGCACGTTGCCCAGGTCCCACGGAAGGGACCGTCTCAGTGGGGAGCGCCACAGGACGCATGCCGTGGTCTTAGCGGTGCCGTCCTCTGTGATGTGCTTCTGGTCATCGTCTGCTCTCTTTCTTCTCACCCAGCGCAAGCAGGATGCCTCCTCTCCGGGCAGCTCTCGCTCTCCCCTCTGTTGTCTGCCTGAGCCTCTCTGTTCATATTTCATAGTTTGTTCTTGATGCTTGGTGGCAGGGATGGGCTATTCTTTATCTGCCCCTCAGGAAAGCTTGTCATTTGGCTGGGCTTGTGGCAGTGACATTAGAAAGATCACTTCCAAAGAGCATTATTCATGGCATTTCTAAGATGCTTCCGGGCCCTTCTCTTCTCCCAGTAGTTTTATCAAAGGTCATCTTTTATAGAAAACAGAGAATGCAGAATAAATCATATGTCTTAAGTGTCTCAACTTCCCCTGCTCTCCTACAACTCTTTGTGCAAATCCACACAACTGAGATTATTGTCACATATGATGACACGATTTTTCCTGATTGTTTAAAGAAGCTCACTGGTCTGGTCTGGCCTCCTGGACTGTATGTAGAGTTTGTCGGGGAGGGAGGACGTGTGTCATGGTTGGTTTACGCCCCTCCCCACCAACCACGATGTAAGCAAAGAGGTGGCCTTGTTACTTGTGTATGGATAGACGGGGAAAGGCAGGTTCAGGATTATCTCAGTGCACTTATGTGCTTTGTTCTGTTTGTGTGTATATCGGCCTGAAACTGTCAGTAAACAGTCCAGGTGGGAAGAAGTGATAGCTGGGGGAATGCACGGGCCTTCTTTCCTAAAAGGCATTCGCTTGAAAAGATCGTGGCTCTATGATTTGTGGCACCATCGTGGGCTCTCTCCAGGGTCTTGTTTGCTGTAGGGGTGGGGAAGGGTCAGAAGATGAGGACTGACTCTGACTCTGCCATGACCTTGGGAGGTCACACCCTTGTTCTGACTCTTAGGCTCTGTAGCTATAAAGTGGTAGTAATGGAATCCGTTATTTAGAGTTAGGATTAAATGGTGCCAGTCTTTTATGGTGAGGATTAAATGAAAGCATTTATGGGCGAAGTGTTTGTAAAATGCAGTTTTAAAGGTTTGTGATTGTTCATTAATAGGCTAAGTCAGGGTTTGTTAACTCAAGGAGCCAGATAGGTGATTTAGATGACCAAAGATGCTGGGGTTGTGAAGAGGGAGGGGTTCAGAGCCCTGCCTGAGAGGGAAGTTTCTACTCGTCTTCAGCTGACTGTTCCCTGATTCCAGTCTGGGTGACCAGATTTGACTTTTCCAGCAAATCTAGAAATGCAGAATTTTTCATGATTCCTTCTGATTTTTAAATGTTTATTAATGAATGAATAAATTCACGTGCATTAAAAAAAGTCATTGTGTGAGACAAACAAAATAGTTCTGCAACCTGCTTTTGGTCTACACACTGCTGGTTTAAGATTTGGTTGAAAAGTGGTGCTGAGGGATGAGATGGCAGAGATGCACTTCTTTCCACTCTTCCCCATTGGGTACAACTATACCCCTGGTAATAACACAAGAGAACGCTGGGAGTTGGAAAGAGGAAGCCAACCAGTTATAAAGAACAAGAGGGTCCAGGCAGTAAAGAACCCAGATCGCAGAAGGTGAGCCAGGTTGGCTCATGCCCCTTCTAAACTGGATGGAGTCCTGCCAACAACACCAGGCAAGCTTGGTGGTGCCAAGGAGAGGGGTCAGTTAGGATGCCCACTGACAATTGGGATCCAGGGAAAGAACTTCCCTTTCACACCAGAGCAGAGATTCCTCTCGCCTGTCTAGAGGAACCTGGGCAGCCAAGCAGCTCTGGCCAGTGGCCTGGCCCAGGAAGCCCTCCCCATCCCCACTGGGACTGAGGCTTCCCTCCCTGACCTAGAGATACCAGGTGGCCAGGAGTTCCTAGAGGGGGATCCTGCCAAAACAAGCAGCTGACGGGGAGCCTCTCCCCCAGCAGAGGAAAAAGTAGCTGGTGGCTCTGACAGGAATCAATATTTGTTTCCAGGGCTGGAAATTCTCTACCCCACCTAGAGGTACCAGGATGCCTGAATTGGGGGAGGCCCTTTGTCCCCTGTACTCAGGAGCACCAGCAACGGCCAGTAGTGGCAACCCCAGTGGCACCAGATAACAAGCTGACCAAACAGCACCCCAATGGCTCTGAAAGCCATTGGAACTACAGGGCACAAAAGGAGATACCAAAATGGGGGGCTGCAGGCTAAAGTAGAGGATTTAAACAGGGCCAGGATATAATAGAAAATCACTTGTTATGCAAAGAACCAGGCAAATCACAAATCAAATGATAAGAGCTAATAAACTGATGCCAACCAGATGTTAGAATCATGTGACAAAGATTTTAAGGCAGCACTCATTACAATGTTTCAAAACTTAATAATAAATTCTCTTGAAACAAATAAAAAGTAGGAAATTTCAGCAAAGTTATAGAAATTATTAAAAAAAAACATAAGGAAATTAAATAATTGAAAAAAAAATGCAATAACAACAAAACCTGTGGTCGGGCTCAGTGGTAGAGTAGAGAAGACAGAGGATAGAGTCAGTGAACTTGAGAACAGGTCAATAGAATTTAACCAGTCTGAACAATGGTGATAAAATCAACTGAAAAATATGAACAGAGCCTCAGAACTGTGAGACAACAACAAAAATTATAGGATCAGAGTCCCAGAGGGAGAAGAAAAATAGAGGGAGACTGAAAGAATATTCAAAAGAGTAATAGTTGAAGATTTTCCAAACTTGGTGAAAAGCATAAGTTCACAAATTCAAGAAGCTGAAAGATCGAAACCCGAATAGAATAAACCCAAAGAAGTCCATGCCAAAACACATCATAATTCAACTTCTTAAAGTGAAAAAAAAAAGAAAAAAACCTTAAGAACAACTAGAGAGATATGATATATTATCCATAGGAGAACATGGATTCAAAAGACAGCATATCTCTCCTCTCTATCCCTAGAGGACAGAAGGAAATAGCATAACATTATTGTAGTGCTGAGAAGAAAAGAGCTATTGGGAGTGGATGTGGTTCACATAGCTGAGCACCTGCTTCCCACATGGGAGGTCCTGGGTTCAGTTCCTGGTGCCTTCTAAAAACAAAAAAACAAACAACAACCAACCAACCAAACAAACAAAAAAACATCTCAGGGGATCTGATCTAGCTCAGTGGTTGAGCATCGGCTTCCCACATGCAAGGTCTGGGGTTCAATCCCTGGCCCTGGTACCTCAAAAAACAAGAACAAAAAGCCCCAAAACTATTAACTGTGAATTCTATACCCAGAAAAAAGTATCCTTTAGGAGTGAAGAGGTAATAAAGGTATTTTCGGACGAAGGAAAACTTAAAAAAAAGGAAAAAAATGTGTGTCTAACCCTTTAAGAATGGCCAAAATTAATTTCTTCAAACAGGAAGGAAAAAAGAATGATGGAAAGGACAGGAATGTGGGAAGAACAAGCTACCCTTCTCATGATTTTTCGAAATCATATGTGATGATTGAAACAAAAATTATAACACTATTTGATCCATAAGGCAATGATATTTAAAAGTGAGCAAAACGTAGACAGCAGTAGACTCAGGTAAGTTGCTTAATTATATTGTAATACCCAGAACAACCACAAGAGAATTATACAAAGTGATAAACTTAAAACTCTATGAAAATTAACATGGAATCCTAAAAATTATCTAGTAACCCACAAGAAGGCCAGAAAAGAGAATCAGGAATGAGAAACAGAGGGAAATAAGTACATGAAAAGATGTTCAGCATCATTAACCATCAGAGAAGCTTGAATTAAAACCACGTTCGGATGTTGCTACGCACCTAACAGAATGGCTACATGGTGGTAACAGTGGCCAACATTGTGAATGTAATTAACACCACTGGGTTGCATAATCGAAAGTGGATAAGATGGGGAACTTTAGGTTGTAAATGTAACAGAATAAAAATTTTTTAAAAAATTCATAGAACTATAAAAAAAAGTGAAAATACCCAATGCTGGTGAGATTGCAGAGAAGAAAATGTTGGGCAGTTACCTATAAAAACTCAACATCTCAACTTGCAACTACCATATGACCCAGAAATTGCAATGCTGGGCATTTTCCCAGAGAAACGAAGACTTACAGCCACACAAAGACTTACACATGAATGTTTACAGCATCTTTAATTGCAAGAGCACAACATGGGGAACGGTCCCGGTGTTTTCCAATGGGGCGGATGGTTGAAGGAACAGCAGCACATCCGTACTGTGGAGTGCTGCTCACTGATGAAAAGGAACAAACTAAGGATGCAAGCAACAGCTTGGGTGGAGCTCAAGGGAATTTTGCTGAGTGAAAAAAAGACAAAAGGTTGCATAATGTATGATTCCATTTATTCCCATTTTCCCATTTTTGAAATGACAAAACTTTACAAATTGGAGCCCAGGTTAGTGGCTGCCCAGGTTTGTGGATGGGAGTGATGGGGAGGCGGGAGGGAAGTGGGTGTGGTTGTAAAAGGGCAGCACAGGGTCCTTGTGGTGAGGGAGATGCTCTGTATCTGGACTTTGTGGTGGATGTGCGAACCTATATGTCATAAAATTGCAGAGAACTGAATCCTCACGCACACGAGGGAGTATAAGAACTACTGGGGACATCTGAATAAGGTCAGTGGATTTTATGAATGTCTGATTGTGACATTATTCTCTAGTTTTCCAAGTTGTTGCCATTGGGGAAACTGGGTAAATGGTACATGACATTTCTTGTATTACTTCTTACAAGTGCACATGAATCTACAATTACCACAAAATTAAAAGCTTAAAAAAATGATGCTGAGTTGCATGTTGCAGAGATTGTCTCATTTACTTTCCGATATTTCTGTGAACAGATCCAGGCCTAGAATCAAACTCTGTAACAACAAACTTTTAAAAAAGGCAATAGAATTAGAATAAGCTATGAATTGCCTTTGAAATGAGCTTCAACTATGACCCATGATGGGGCTAAAGTTTTGCAAGAAATAAAATATTTTTTCTGTGCTGCTGGGAGATTGGAAAGTTTTCTTTTCTTTCTTTTTTTCTCAAAAGTGAATTCACCTATTACTTCTTCAGAACTTGTGAGATAGGACTTTATTTCTGAAAAGCAAATTGCATGTTATCTATCATCTCAAGATAGCGTGGGTTGGACCAATTGCAGGAGTAAGTCCTCTTACCGTTTGAATGTTCGAAACTACTCGATGGGAGAGGAGGAGGCACAAAGAAACTATTTCCTACCAAATCTCATTAAAGAAATGGCTTTTCCATCTTCTGTTCCTATTGAAGGCAGTAGCAGGATTTCAGTTTGGAAACTTCTGTAGTTGAGTAGAACCAAGAATTGGATGCAATTCATGGGTTCATTGAAGGGAACAGATTGAGGCAGACCCCATCATTTGTGGGACATAGATGCTCCTGCACTCTGGAGCAAATCCTAGTATATTAGCTCTAGTAAAAAAAAAAAAAAACAAAAAACTAAGTGCACTCAGTGCTTCGTCTATTTGTCATGTGGCTCCTCTAAAATCAACCTTTGTGAGGGTGGGAGCTGTGGGTGGGAGCTGGGTGGGGAGTGAATGACTAATGGAAGAACCCCGAACCTGTTCTCATATGACTTTATTCACTCGATGTTGACCTATAAGGAAACCATTTGAAGAACATGCTGATACCTACTGTGTGCTAAGCTTGTGCTTTGTTAAGGGGGTGGGGAACAAAGTCACAAATACTTAGGTTAAAGGGATTTACAGATTACACAATGTTTTCCATAGCATCACCTCCTCTGGTTCCTGTCAGGAATTCTGACTTGTCCTCATTTTACAGGAGAGAAAACTGAAACTCAGATAGGTCAGGAGAATGCTCTGTGTTAGGGCTGCCGGGAACCATAAAGTTTGGCTGGGAGTAACTCACTTCTGATTCCAAACCCTACCTTTTCCACTCTAGCTCATGACAGGAACTTAACAGTCTCCTGAGAAACGCAGACACACCATCAATCGAGAAGTCGCTCACTCTCACCCTCTCCTTCCCTCTGTCTGTCTGTCTGTCTCTCACACACATGTGTGCACAGCATGGAATGAGAGCAGGGAATAGCTCAACATGCATTCCATGAAGGCACTTCAGGCCTGACCCTTGCATTCTGCAGAGCTGCCGTCTGACCCACCCAGCGTGTGCCCTACACAGACACGTACAGCTTGTTGAATGGCCTTGTCAACCTACTCTAGGCACAGAAGAGATCCTGAAAAATCTTTTTGTTCAAGGCGTTCGTGTTTACCACAGAAATATTAGATCATACAGCTCAGCATTAAGGAAACCAAAGCACGCCCCCTGCACACATAATGTAATGAACAAAAGATACCATTCAAAATTAAAACAAAAATATAAAATGTCCAAAAACACCACTTCCAGATTAAGTGGGATCCAGAAGAAGAAAACCATAAAATTTTACTTAAGAGCTTCAAAGTACCAAAGGTGTGGAAGGCTAGTATAAATATAAACTAACCTAAAAAACATAAAAAGACTGATGGAGTAAAATGCAAATACATAATAAAGTGACTGTTTTTGATAAAAATCGTACATGTAAATTTCTTAAAAACAAGCCGAACTGGAAAAAACAAAGAAGGTAGTTTAAATCACCCAGAATTACTAGCATGCATGTGTTAGCATTGTATGATAATTACTTTTTAAGAATTCTGCTTTTATAACCTGACAACATGCCTAGAGCACCCTTTCATGCAAATAAATGTAGACATACCAGGAGTTTAATGGGTGTCTATTGTTCTGTCCTTTCATGGTTCTCTTATTTAACCCACTCTGTTATTGACAGCTGCTTAGGTGACTTATGCTTTAATACAAGTTACACCACGCTGTAAGCAAGGCTGCCTTGCAAAGCCTCAGTCAAATTCCAGATCCCAGCCTCTTACCCTTTTGTTCTTCTGTCATGATCTGCTTAGGGAAAGGGGAGGTAGAGCCCAAAGTTTGTTTAATGTTGCTTGCATGTTTAAATGGCACTTTGATTGGCTTTTAGGTGAAGAGAGAGCCACCAGGGAAGCAAACACAGGAAGAAATTTTCCCTTTTTCCTTAGGCCTGACAGTCGAGAAGGTCAGGATCTGAGTACTCATTGTAGATTTACAGAGAAAGCTGAGCCATTTCACTCTATTTATTTACCACTTGTCCTGGTTTGCCTTTTGTGGACCTCAGAAAATTATGTTCTTAAGCTAACCCATTCCTGTGCCTGTAAATGCAGTGTAGATGGGACCTTTTGATTAGATTCAGTTAAGGGACCTTTGATTAGATCACTTTGGATTGGATCACTTTAGGATCCTTGACTGGACTATGTCAGTGAGTTGTGACCCAGGTTAGGTCTTGCAGACCTAACTGAGAACTGGAAGCAGAAACACACAGAGAAAGGGCCACTTGACTCTGCCATGTGAGAGAGGGGACTCTAGGACCTGCAGAGTTGGCCACCTTTGTGCCTGGCCACATGGCAGGACTCCAGCGTCATCAGCAGCCGACCTTTGATGAGGCAGCATCTCTGATGGTGTCTTGATTTGGACATTTTCACAGCCTCAGAGCTGTAAGCTTTTACCCCAAATAAATTCCCTTTATAAAATACTGTTTCTGGTATTTATGCAGTGGCAACCTTTGGCAAACTAAGACCCCACTGTGTTTTCTTCCTGACCTTGGCCCTTTAGGCTGCCTTCACTTTGGCTTGCCCTCCCATGCTACACTCCAGCCGAATGCACCCTTGCTTCTTCACACAGATCCCTGGTAGGGGCCCTGCCTGCTTTGTGGCCTTCCCTTAATTTCATATCCCAAGCAAAGCCTTCCCTTTCTTTCCAGCCCTTCTCATCCTTGTGGACTGTCATCCCTCACCTGAACCCTCCCCGTCACCCATTTTACATTTTATAGAAAGGAATCTTTTGTGTCCTCTGCTGTACTGAATCCTGGGTGATGTGACATCAAACATCAATAAAGATGGGTTTCATACACAAAAAACTTCAAAAACCAAGAATGCCTTACCTGCCCCTTTGGAGATCTCTAATTACACACTCACAGCTCTGAGAAGTCCTGCCAGTGTCCCCCAAGTTTGTTTCCCATGTTTGCTTTTGAACAGGACATCCACTAACACCCACAGGCCTGCGGGTGATGGAAATTGTTTGGGGGCAGCTGGAAGGAGCCTCTTACTCTCCTGACATCCTGCATTGCTTAGGCACTTGGCTCTTCTAGTTTGTACGTATTTATTCTTGGGTGCACCGCAAGGTGGGAGTCATCTTGATCTCTGGTTCCCAGAGCATGGGTTCCCCAAATGTTAGCTGTGATGAATGGCTGTACCAGTAAGGGGCTTTCGGGAGGCGTTAGCTCTGAGCTGACATGACATTTCATTTGTGTTTCACGTGTGTTATTTCATATGGTCCCAAACACCACACTGAGCTAAGCAAAGCAATACTACTATCTCCATTTTATGGCAAAGGACTTTGAGGCTGAGAGAGGTTAATTAACTTATCATCAATTATATAGCAAGTAATTTGCAGAGTGCTAGAATCCAGGTCTTTTTAACTTCTTTATTTTATATTCTTTTACAGTGTCTTAATTCAGCAACTTCTTAATACTTTTCTTGATTATGCACACTTATTTCTCTTTCTGGGGGAAAAGGTGGAACAAATAATTGCATCCCTACCACAAAATGTTCATTCATTTCGGTGACTGAGACTGATTTTTGAATGAACTCTGACCCCCAGAAAAATTCAATGGGAGAAGTAGAAAACTTAGAAAAATGAAAATTCCACATGGAATCTAGACATTTTACTACAGTGATGGAGAAGTATTTAATTGCAATAAAATTTCTTAATCCAATATTTTCCCTTTTGGATTCTATTGCTGAGGTACTGGAGAGTCCAGAGCTAAACACAGAAAACTCCTATTTCTTCCACAACCTTCACTGCTATTTTTAAATGCAAAGCAGAGGGACGGTAAGAGGTTTTCAATAGTTGGGCAACTTGCGCAGATCTTAGTGATGAAATGGCCTTTTGTCAGATAATTAAAAGCTTCGTCTCCGGATGCAAATATTCAAAGGGCTTCGTTTTAAATAGCGTTTGTTTTATATCTACAGTCCCTGACCCTTTCATCTTTCTGGGATCACCAGTTATACTCCTCTTTCAAAAAGGTGCTTTAACTCACAAACTATTTTGTTGTCCACTTTCATTTTTGGATCATATCAAGAAACAAACCACAATGAAACACTCTGGTGTGTGTTTGAATTTTCCCCTTCCTGATAAGAATGGGGAGACACTGCCCATTTTGCTACCCTGTTCCCACTCTGTCCCCAGCTCTTCTGCCTGCTATAAAAGGTACATTTTCCAACTAGAACACCAAGTTCCAATCCAAAGGTTTTATCCACTTAATGAATAAATGTCTCTGATCCACTTTGCAGTGTGGGTGTGGGCTTGAACTTGAGCTTGGAGTGGAATGAAGTTTAGACGACGCTATGCCATTTCACCTCGGCTCCATCTCTTCCGTGCCTCACCTTGCTCAGGCACTGGGCTCAGGTTTGGGGATGTCTTGCTCCTCGGTTACCCTGAAGTGGTCGGCGTCCAGCTAAGATCCAGCCACCACCACCAGCTTCCTACCACTGCTCCAGCGACACAGACGCGAAGCAGGGCCTGCTGAGAGCCGGGTTTCCGGCAATGCTCTTCCGAGGTTGTGCTCTCAGTGCTTGAACAGCTGAAAGAATGGGCTTGTTTTATTTGGGAGCTTTTGACTGTGGAACTTTTCATTCAGTAGTTACTGTTCATTCATCTCGTGTGTGTCTACTCCATTTTCCTCAGGTTATTTTGTTTAGCTTTTTCCCTTCAGATAGCTATCATCATTTGGGGTTGCCTTTAATTGACCTTGTGGAGATCTGCTTACAGCTAAACATGCCTCCTTCCTCTTTTCCAGCTCTTTGTAACTAAATCCTTCACATCCGTCAAGTCTCAGCTAAAATGTTTCTTTCTCGAGGAAGCCTCCCTGCATATTTCTAGGATTTCCACTTCTCTTTTGCTCAGTTTACCCAGATTCCAGGGCTCTGTGTCTTGGAAATCCATCTAGTCTTCTTCCCATAATGGTCCTCACTGCATAAACTGAAAACCCTGCCGTTGTTATAGAACTAGAATACTTTATGAGATGGATCAACATTTTCTAAATGTGGAGTTGAGCTTGCAGGAAAGAAAGGATAATTGGTACATGCTAGAAATGAAAAGTTTGCTGGAACCCGACAGTAAAGGTGGGAGCTAAACTTTCAGTTGGCTTTAGTGGGTGGTAGGAGATTGTCAATCTCAGAAAACTAGGGCTGCGGATTTTAATATCTACGTGTGGAGAGAAAATGAGCCACAATATCACATAAAGCAGAGATAAAGGCAGGGAAAGGTAGAAGGGCTGGGAAGGTGCAACCACGAAAGAATGGCTCAGAAAAAAAACATGCCTTCCGATACAGATGCAGACAGATGGCAAGGAAACGTGTCCATCTCTGCCTGGGCTCTGAGTGGAAAATGTTCCCTATAATTTGTGACCATAACCTCGTGCCCCCTAGGGTTGAGGTTCTAATTTTCACTATTGGTTGACTCAGGGACCCTCGAGCTAAAGGGAATAGAGCTTTTAAAACTTGACGTGAGAGGATGTAAATTTATGCTGATAAATTTGAAAACTGATGAAAGAGAAAAAATTATAGAAAACTGTGACTCGATAACATCACATAAAGAAATAGGAAATTCCTGAAAAAAGAACTGGATCAGTAATTAGAAATTTACCCAATTGCCCCAAACGCCAATAAAAATTAGATGCAGGCTATTTAGAGACAGGTCCTGGCAGAGCTGCCCCAGTCTGGCTCTGCCTGCCAGCGGCATGGAATTTGAAGGCTTCAGCCAGCCCAGGAGCTGCGGCGGCCCCAGCAGCAGCCGGGCACCCCTCAGAAGGACGGCCCAGGGAGCAGCGGCCGTGCCACGCTTGCCCTCTGGCAAGAAGGACAAGGCAGTGGTGACTGAGGATTTCAGCACTCGCCCCTGGACCAGCTCGGGGAACGTAATTGTGAGCTGCAGGAGTGGACCAGAGGGAGGCCCTGGAGGGAATGAGAAGTCACCAGACAGGGACCCCACCAGCTTGGAGCCCCACGTCCCAGAAACCTTGAGCAACAGTGAGCAGCTGAAGCTGGACGTACAGAAGCGTGAGGCTTGGCTGGCTGCGGCGGGGAGCCGGGCACTGGATAAACGTGGTGCCGCCCGGGCGACACACTCGCTCCCAGACCCCAAGCCAGCGCCCACAGGATGGCAGGGACAAGGATGGCTCACAGGACAGCAGAGAGAGCCCCAAAGAGCCGCCCATCCGCACAGAGTCCTTTGAGGATTTTGAGGACAGACATTGTGTGGCCGTCTATCACTTTGAAGGGTCTGGCGAGGGCACCATCTCCATGGCTGAGGGTGAAAACCTCAGCCTCATGGAAGACGACAAGGGCAACGGCTGGACCCGGGCCAGGTAGAGACAGGGAGGTGAAGGCTACGCGCCCGCTGCCCGCCTCCTGCTTCCCACCTCCACGTCACCCTCAACTGAGCCCTGGCAGAGGCAGGAAGGGGGGCTGCCAGCTGCTGCATGTGCATGGCTGAGACCTGTGTAACCTGCTGCCCCCATCCCCCAGCCCTCACCCCAAATGACCTGCCGTGCCTTCAAACACTGAGGTACAGACTCATGTTTCAGAGCTTTTCTCCCTGCTTCCAAAACGGCCCAGGCTCTGTTTTTATATATATATTTTAAAAATTATATACATCAAAACAGGTAGCTAATGCTTACCTTATACAAATCTAATTAATTCTAAGAGGTTATTATATGCTTGATTAAAAGGATGGTTGTTTTGCCAAATGATTTTATAAACAATGAGATCCCAGTAAAAATCTCAACAAGGTATTTATGAAACTCAGTGAGTTTATCATAAAATTCTAAGGGAAAAGTAGGGAGATAAGGTAAGTTTGAAGGAGAAGAATGAATTGGTGAAATTTGCCCAAACAAATATCAAGAAGTAATATCAATTAAGGCAGTTTGATATTGGCACAGGGTTAGTCAAGAAGATTCTATTCTATTCTGAATACTGTATGTTGAGTATAGTATAGAGAGCTTAGAAAGAGAGCTACATATTAAACTCAACCTCATACATGGTCAACGCTATTAAACACTGATGTAAAAAAAGAATGGACTAATGCGAATATTCTCGCTGACCTGATTTTGTGATAATCAGGGTAGGCTAAACATTCGCTATATTAGAAACCATGCATGTGTCCCCAGACCTAGTTTTTCTTCCTAGGTCTGGTTTTTAGAATGCTGGTGATAAACTAAGCCTGATTTATTATATGACCATACTGTATGGGAAAAGACTGTAACTTTGGGTATCTTTGGACAACTTTAAGAGATATAGCAGGGGGATGGATGTGACTCGGATCGTTGGGCATCTGGCTCCCATATGGAGGGACCTGGGTTTGATCCCTGGGACCTCCTGGTAAAAATTAAAAAAAGAAAAATATAGAAGGTGTGTGGGCCACCAGGCCCTGTGTGCGGGTGCACCACTAGGCCCCGCGAGCCATGCAGCAAGATGATGACGTAACAGGAGAGTGAAACAAGGGAGAGCCAAGACGAGATGCACCAAAAAAACAAGAACTAAGGTGGCACAGGTGGTAGGACGCCTCTCTCCCACTTCAGGGTTTCCAAGGATTGATTTCCAGTGAAGACAGGAGGAGAAGGATGTATTAGTCAGCCAAAGGGGTGCTAATGTGAAATACCAAAAATGGGTTGGTCTTTATAAAGGGTATTTATTTGGGGTAGAAGTCCACAGATACCAGGCCATAAAGCGTAAGTTTCTTCTCACCAAAGTTCATTGCCACGTGTTAGAGCAAGACTGCTGCTGACGTTTGTCAGCGTTCAGGCTTCTTGTGTTCCTCTCTTCCCGGGGCTGTGTTTCTCTCCGGGCTTAGCTCTTCTGGTTCCTCCACAAGGTCAGCTGTAGACTATCAGGCGAACGGCTCATTTCTCTTCTTCTGGGTCCTTTTCTCCAACATCAAAACTGCTTCTCAAAAACTGCTTCAACTCTGTTCTTTGCCTTGCCTTTTATATTTGATTCTCCACCCACCAAGGGGCGGGGCTCAGTGCCCTACTGACGTGGCCCAGTCAACGCCCCAATCATAACTCAATCATGCCCAGATGAACAGATCAGTTTACAAGCATGATCCAATTATATTTTTGGAATTCATAATTACATCAAATTGCCGAGCTGCAACAAAGGATGAGAAGAGAGGGCAGGAAACAGACACAGAGAGTTGCCCAGTGAATGGACACAGAAACAGCAAAAATGGCGGGGGTGTGTGTGTAAAAATGGATAAAAGTAAATAAATAAATCCTCAAAAAAAAAAAACGTATAGGGGAGGAAGATATGGACTACAGTTAGTAGTAATACTTTGATGATGCTCTTTTATGATTTGTTAACAAATGTTTCACAACAATGCAGGGTGTTTGCATGGGGGGTGATGTGTGGGAGCCCTGTATGATATGCATGTTTGTTTTGTAAGTTCACGATGTTTACTGAACACTTATAGTTTATGTATGTTCATGTATGAATGATATACTTCAATAAATTTTTTTTTTAAAAAAGAATGACTATTCAATAAATCTTGCTAGCACAATAGGCTAACCATATAGACAAAAAAAGAAAGAAAAAAAGATAAAATCAAGTACTAGTTCTACACTTTCCAAAATAAAATCAAGAAGAGTCAACACTAAAATGTGAAATGAAAAATGTGAAACTTTTAGAAGAAAATAAGAAAAACAATCCAACAGAAGAAAAATATGAGCAAACATATGAATGAAAAATTCACAGAGGAAGAAACCCAAGAAAGGAAAGAACGAACCAATGAATAAAAGAAAGGAAGGAAGGAGAGAGAGAGAAGAGAATTCTCATCTTCTCTAGTAAGCAAGTGGATATAAATTAAAAAACAATGAGGTTTTATTTCCTACTAAAGAATTGTTCAGAAAATAATAACTGATAAATTTGGTGAAGATTTAGGGAAGAACTCTCATACATTGATGGTGGGAGTGCAAATTGGTACAAGCAATTTAGAGGACAATCTGGTAATTCCTAATAAAGTTGAAAATATGCATATGCTTTGAGTCAGCAGCTCACTTCTTCCCAGAGAACGCTGGGCATGTAGAGATGCAGGCAGGTACACATGTCTTCAGGTAGCACTGGTGGAAGGCCAAAAGGTGGAAAGGGAACGGGCCACTCCTCAGGAAGGGCACGAAATATGTGGTTTACGCACCCAATGAAACACTACCACAGAGTGGTTAAAATGAATCACCGAGATCTACATGCATCAATGTGGAGGATCTGATGAAAGATTTAATCTGCATTCTTTGAACAACAGAGAGTTCGGAGGCCTTTAAGTAGGAGTCCGGGTATCCCCAGAACTTATTTCTGGAGACAAATCATTTTTCTTGTGGTGCTCTATGGAAAGAAATACTACTAGCTGTGGGAAGTCAGCGAGTATGGATAGACAAAGAGGGCATTTAACTGTTGGGAGGAGTGGGGTTCCTATCTGAAGATGGACCCCATCTAAGGACAAGTTAAGGTTAGGCATCTCCATCGTTCAGTAACTGGAAATGCAGATGGGAGATATTGAGAACCGAGGTAACTTGAGAAACATTTTGTCAACTGAAAGTGCTGTGTGCATGCCAGGGTGTGTTGGTACTATTATGCAAATGACAGCCAGCATTTCCTTCCCAGAGAGAACAGAACTTTGGCAAGGACCCCTCAGTGCCCACCCAGCGGATCCTGAGGGAAAGCACCTTGGCCCAGCAGGCTGGGCTCAATTAAGGAATGTTGGCGGCTCTCTCTGGAGCCTGGCAAACGAGCTGTGTTTTTTGACAAATGCATTATTAATTGCCTGGGTACAAGAACAAGGCCAATTTAAGTTTTCAGTTCCACCAGGGAGCGTGGGGCTTTGCAGGAGAAGTGAATGACATGGGCTTCAATTTCAGGAGCTTGGGGCTGGCTTACACTCACCACTGCTCACCAAAGGGAAATACTCCAACTCAGATGAATTAATATGGTCTTGGGAGAGCCTGAGGGTTGTTAATGATTCTGTCTTTGGCCTGAAAAGGGAAAATAAAATCTAAAGGAACAAGGCAAGTTTCTGGAATGAAAGGACAAGGGGGAAAACATCAGGTGATTATTTATTCAGCGCTCCTGAAGCAAATAAGCTCCCTGAGATATTTAAAAGGCCGGGATCTAACTTACCTGCATTTTTATCACCCTGAAAGGCAACTGGGGCATTTGCCTTTTTCTGGCTCTCGGCTCTTTTCAGAAGCAGGCCATCAACCTCTGAGACCTCCTTGTTTGGGGCCAGGAGGCTGAAATGGTGCGGTGCCCTAGGACGTGACTGTCACAATCAGAGGGTCTCTGATTACATCTGGGTGGGCAGTGGGAAGGGCTGTGGGGATCTGGCCAGAAGAATAAATGCCCCAACCCAGAGACCTTTGTTTTTAAGGCTTGACTCTTCTTATGAGAGAGCTACCCAGTCCCTCTCTCTAGTTCTTTGTTCAACCCTCCTCTTAACAACTTAGAGCTTTGCATGCTATTATTTTTGGTTACAGAAAACTGTGATGGAGACAAGTAAAGATCAGCAGTATTGGGATAGTGTTAAATTTCCTAATCTTGCCTTTTCTAGGTCACAGTTACCATCAATGGGGCCCAAATAAAGCTTTTTTATTTTCCTTTTTTTTGCTACTGAGTTGATTAGAACTGTGGGCAGCTGAGACTGTGAAGCCATTAGGACTTGCATAACAAGTATAATATTTTGGCCATAAAGGGAATCTGTGGTTAGAGATTGAATCACATGCCCCATAAATTCATCTTCAAGCCCTAATCCATGGAAGTGTGAGTGTGAGCCCATTTGTAAACAGGACCTTTGAAGATGCTACTCTTAGCTAAGGTTTGGACTCATTTGTGAATGGGATCTTCAAAAGTCCTTTGTGGATGAGGCCACATTAGGTCAAGGTGGCCTTCTATGCAAGGAGATTGGATATGGAAGTAGAAGCCAGAAGAAGGAGACGCCAGAGAGAGAGCTCTCCATGTGCTGGAGGATGGTTACCAGAACATCACAGGCTTTGGAGAAAGCATGTCCTTGTCAACACCTTGATTGGGAGTTTTCCTCGTCTTGAGGACCCAGCATCACGTAGCCACCATAGTCCATGTGGCTCAGATAATAGGGCTGGGGCCAGAAAGAGCTTGGAATGAAAGGTCCCTGCCCTCTCGGGACTTTCAATTTATTTGGGGAAAGAGGCACGAAGGAAGGACATTTGTGAAGGATGGAGTCACGGTCGTTTGGAGTATTACAGTGTTCCAAGCTCCATGGAGAGGCCACTGCACATCGCTTCACTGGCCCTCCAGCAGCCCTGGCTACATTCCATCACCCCTTCTGCAGATCAGGAATGTAAGGGTGAGGAAGGCTAAGTGGTTTCCTCCAAGTGACCCAGCCCAGAGAGCTGAAGCCAGGGCTCGCTGGATTGAAGTCTATGCTTCTCTCACTGTCCCACATTCACCTCTGTAATTTGACTAACGATGGGCCATCCATGTCAAGAGGCAGATGAGTCGTGGAGGGTGTGCTGGATGGCTTCCGGGGAGGGTGCAGGTAGGAGGATCTAGATGGAGTGGCCTCGTCCAGGAAGATTGCTCGGAGCAGGGGAGGTGGACGCTGGAGAGCAGGGAGGGTGGAGGCAAGGGAGGTGGACGCGGTTAAAGCAGGGAGGGTGGACACTGGGAGAGCAGGGAGGGTGGACACGGGGAGAGCAGGGAAAGTGGACGCTGGAAGACGAGTCTAGGAGGCTGGTAAGAACTCAGGGCTTCTCTGCCAGTTGACAGCATTTGGCCTTCCCCTCAGTCCTTCACTGGTTTGGTAACTGCCACCCCCGGGACCTGTGGCCACAGGAAAGGCAGAGAGATGGTTAGGGGGAGAGGGAGTGGAAAGTGATAGGGAGGAAGGAAAAGGGCCAAAGAGGAGAGACTGGAAGTGGGGGGAGGGAGAGGAAGAAAGGGGAAGGGAGAAGGAGGGAGGAGAGATGGATAGAAGAGGAGGGAAACAATAATAACAAAGAAAGAAAATGGGGAAGAAAGAAGAAAAAGAAAGAGAAAGAAGGAAAGAAAAAGAAGAAAAGGAGCCATGATCCTTCAGCACGAGGCCTCAGTTGTGGCAGAAGATGTCCCCGCTCGCTGGCCAGAGCATCCTTCTTGCCAGTGATCTTATGGGCACCCCTTGTGTAACTGGGCTGGTAACCCTTTGGCAGCAGAACTCATGGCTGAAAGGGTTGGATACTATTTCCAACAGAATCTAACTTCCCTTCAGGGAATGCTAAGCCAGCTTCGGTCCCAGAAGAGAGGAATTCGAGGAGCTCTAGTTGCAGGCTCAACCTCCCCCAGCCCTGGGGCCTCCAGGGCAGCTCCGACCCAGCAGTCTCCAGCAAGCTCTACCTCTAGTCCAGCTGCTCAGGAAATGGCAGTGCCTGCATTGCCCAATTCCCCAGCTCCTGCAGGCTGCGACACGTGGGCTCTGCTGGCCGTCTGGACCGAGCCCGCCTGATTGCTCGGACATGCTCTGTGATAGCGCCAGCCCCGGCTGCTGGCTGGAGTCCTGAGAGAAGCATGTGTTCTCCCTGACCCGGGATTCTACTGCCGGAGACACCTGGTTTGCCCACCCCTTCCCCTATTAACTCCTTCTTTAAGCCAGAGCAGCTGCCAGGGACCCTGGCACCTGCTTAAATCAAGCCCAGGGCTGCCCTCTGCCCTCTGGGCTGACCTTGGAGCTGGAGAGCCACCCACATGCATAGGTCTAGCCTAGCAGATGAGCTCAAAACAAAACAGCAGCTGCAGCCACTCTTCCTTCTCTCCACTCCCTACAGGGGCATGTGGGAAATTCAACTGGAAAGGTGGGGTGGGCAGATGGGGTGGGTGGGCTCTAATTGTCATGGTAGAGGATTTAGACATTATTATGTAAAAAGACAAAGATGATTGTAACCATTGAAAGATTATAAGGACAGAAGTGATGTGATGTGGGCATTGGTGCAGAGCCTGCAGCAAGGGTGTGGGATGTGTGGGAGGGAAGAGACCCTGGAGGCTGGGGCAGAAAAGGCTCCAAGTGGCAGTGAGTGTGGCCTGAGACAGGTGACCGAAGGGAAGAGGCTCTGCAGAGGAGCGTATAACCTTTGAACTTTGATCTGCTCCTGCAGCAGACCGAAGCTGGATGGAGTTCTCACTACTACCCCATAGTGCCCAGCAAACTAGCTCTCATTTCTTGAGTTTTTGGATATTCTGGAAGTAAAAAATTGAGGTTTCCCACATGGGATAAAATACAATATGCATTAGTTACCTATTGTTGCATAACACATTACCCCCAAATTTAGCAGCTGAACACAAGAAACATGTATTGTCTCATGGTGCCTGAGGGCCAGGGGTCTGGGAAGGGCTCAGCTGGGTGGTTCCAGCTCAGCCCTTGTGAGGTTGTAATGAAGCTGTCCCTGGGGCAAAAGCCTTTTCCAGGATCACTGTGGTGGTCATTGGCTTTGGTTCCTCACTGGCTATTGGCTGAAGATGCCAGGTCCTGGCCATGCAAGCTTATCCACAGGATAGCAGAGGCTTCTGGTGACAGAGCAGCTGGCTTCCTCCAGAGCTTGTGAGATAGAACAAGACAGAAGTCGTGGACTTCACCACCTGCTCTTGGAAGTTATACACCGTTATGTCTGCCATATTCTTTTGGTCATGTTGACCAACACTGGAGCAACACGGAGGAGAACTAAAAGGCCGTAATTACAAGGCCTTTTGGAAGATGCCTGCCACACGTGGCAGAGCAAAGCCGTGTGACATACATTCTCTCCTGTGCATGCTCATGAGATGAGCCCAATCTGCCAAGGGGTGATGGGAGTGTCTAGTGACCACTGAGTTCCTGGCTTTCTGAATGCCACTGCACCTAGGGTCCCTTTGCTAGCTGCACACACCCAGATTTCCCTAGCCAAGCCTTGCCTCTTTGTGGCCAGCTTCTCAGGGATAAATCCTCATGCCCCCAGCATTGCTCCATCACTTAGTTCATCTTTTTCCCATAAGCTGAACTTTTTAAACCTCTGGATCATTCTTATAGATTTTGTTTTGTTCAGAACCACTCTAGTTTCTTCTTTTACTCTTCTCTTCAATGCTATTACCCTCTAGTTCTTTTAAAAGAGGTCCCAGCGAGCAGGTGTAGCTCAAGTTACTAAGCACCTTCTTCCCATGTGTAAGGTTCCAGGTTTGATCCCCAGTACCTCCTAAAGAAAACAAATAAACAAATGAAAATACCACCTCTCATTGGTGAGTGGATGTAGCTCAGTGGTTGAGCACCAGCCTCCCATGTATGAGGTCCTGTGTTCAATCCCCAGTACCTCCTAAAAATAAATTTTAAAAAAGAGAGAGAAAGAAATCCCAAAGCCCCATGAAACATAGAACCCAATCATTAACAACTAAAATGCTAGTTTCTCTTTCCTCAAGGGGGCAGGAGAGCTTAATCTTTAAAATATTTCAGGAGATGAGGGGATAGATTCAATCCTTCAAGTGCACCAGGAGAATGAAACTAAATGGGCTCCTGGTGCTTCCAGATCGAAATGGTTTACTGACCACCTGGAGGTGTGTGGGAGGCATGGAAGAGTGAGGATTTAGAGATACACCCCAGAGTCTGAAATCGAGGGCATCCATGGCATTAGGGAAATCAGGAGAAACAGCTTGGCAAAAGAAACCACTGAGTCCCAGTGGCACATTCCTGAAATGAAAACGGGTCGTTTTAGCATGGGGTTGATGACTCTGGAGATCACCGTAGGTTTGGAGATGTGTTAGAGGTACTAGATGTGTCCCGGAGTCTGGTTAGCATTGCTCAGTGCTCCAGCTGTAGAACTCAGCATGGATGGACTATAGTCAACTGCCACAAATCGGCCCTTCTCTATGCCACGTCCTGAATAAGATACAGGAGATGTGGAGGTCAGTCGCAGTGAGCAGGGAGCTTCACATTGGCGGGCGCTGTGACATGAAGGTAATGTCCTCCTGGAACTTGGGGGGGTGAGAGAATAACTGACAGGGAAGGTTTAGAGAGGGGCTGCCATCTGAGAGAAGCCAGAGAGGGACACCCTGGAGCACTAGCTCTGTTTCCTTTGCTGGCATTGAACTCAGCTTCTCTGGGACCCAACAATGGCCACTACAATGAAAGTCAACCCCATTACCTCCTCCATGCTTTCTCCTTTCCAGCAGAGCATCCCTGATGAAACTGACAGTCCAAAGAGCCTTCATGGACAACCCCACCCGGCCGCCCACCCAGAATAATCGAGGGACTCAGACTGGCATGCCCCCTTCCTTCTTTGACTCTGGGACAGCCACTTGTCATTGACTCAGAATCCTTGGCCAGCTCAACTATTAGCTCCTTCCAATTTCCATTGATGGGTGCCTTTTTGAATTGTCTCATCTAATCCTATCAAGAAAGTTTTTAGTTTTTTCTTTGAAGGCACTTGCATGTTAATGGAAAAAAAAAATCTGTAAATGAGGATAATTTTCTTTTCTTTCTGTTTTGCTTTAACAGATGATTATTTTTCTGGCCTGGGCTTGAACAGAGAAAAGCATCAGTGAGGCTCTTGTTGAAAAATTCATCTTTTTGCTGGTGGCGAGAGAGACGCTGCAAGAAATAATAAGCCCAGCTGCAGCCCTTGTTCAGATCACAGTGGAGGCAGCAACATGCCTTCTTCCAACTTTTGTTTTTTTTTCCTGCCCTCCGAGCAATGCTCTGTGATTTACACGTGTTGAAATAGATGTTTAAGATGCCATAGGAGTAAACACCCCCTTCCCATTCAGTAAGCGCTAGGCCTCCCCCTGTCCCATCAGAAGACAGCGTCCTGGATGCCGATCTGGACTCCGCTGGCCTTTGGGGATGCTGTGGGCCGCTCGGTCCCTGGCTTGGTCGTTTCTCCCTTGAATTCTTGCTCTCAGCCTCCTTTTACCAATTTTCCCCTCTTCAACGGCCACATAGAGATGTATTAAGTGCTGTCCAGTTTTCTCTGCCTGTGATAAATCACTCCAGGCTCTAGGGAAAGAGAGTGAGGACGTCAAGCAAGACCTACAGGCAAGCTCTCATGGAAAGTATGCTTTCTCTTAGACCCATTTGTCTGACACCTCCCTTGGGAAGCCCACCCGGCTACCAACGACCAGGTTAACTGTGCCCTGTCTTGTGTGTGCCTCTTGAAGAGCACACCTGTCACACTGTATTGTAACCTTCTCTTGGCAAATCTATTTAGTCATCTAAAGAAGATCCCCAGACTTGGGACACCTTTAGGAGCAGGTCTAGAATTCCATTCTTTCTTCATCCCGAGCCCCTGGTCCAGCACCTGGCAGAGAGTTTGCTCTCTGAAAGATCCTGAAAATGGACTTTTCCCTCTTTATCCTTTCTCCTGGCCTTGCCTGGAGGTCCACATGGACCGTGCAACCTTGGACCTTTGGCTTTCTCTCCTGGCAATGGGATTCCGTTTGTGAAATCCCCACAACTTCAGCACAGACTGGGCCCCATCAGGAATGGTGTTTGGTGAGATCGGAGCCTGGCTGTGGGATGAGAAGCCAGTCCCCACTGAAAAAAGAGAGGTCTGTGCTCCCGTCAGCGCTAGTCATGGGACAGTGGGTGCTTGATTTTCTGGCTCCTGTAAGGATGCTGGACTTGTGTTGCCGGTGGGGTCATGTGCGTAACCACAGGGCATCGATGGGCAGGGAGCCTACTTAGCTGCAGACTCTTAGCTGGAATCTTCCCACATTGAACAGGAGCCCTGTCCTCAGGTTAGCAGGCAGGCATCCAGCCAGCCAATTCTATTTTGACATTCCCACCTTGGTTGTCAGCTAGACCTAAAGACCACACCTTTCTCAGACAGCCTGACCCCTTGGAATGCTGGCACTTGGAGGAAATGTGGCTTATTTTCTGCAGTTCAGGGCCTTTGAGGTTTAAGACATTCATAGAATAATAAAATAATTCCTAAAATAATTCCTAGCTGTTGGGGGCCAAACAGACTGTGTAGGAAGTTAGAGTGGTTACTAACATAGGCTTGGCCTGAGTCCCCACGGAGGACTCAATCCCATGGGCCATGGGCCAGGAGGCATCTCTGAGATGTGAGCTCACATTCTGATTCTCTACATACTGACTGTGAGCTCTCAGGCACGGGGCTTCACCCCCTGGAGCCTCGATTTCCACGCCTATCATTGATGGATAATATTGACTTCTAACTATGGGTGTTATTTGGAAGATTTGATGTGCTACTGCGTGGATATTTAGCCCTGGCACAAGCAGGCCCAAGAAAAGATGATGATGACGGTGGTGGTGATAATTTGACCCCCAGCTCTCCCTAAGCTTGGAAACGGGTGCATCTAGAGCCAACCCTACCTGTTAGATAAAACTGGTACTCTGCAAACTTGCTGTTTCGACTGTAACAGATGTGTCAACAATTTTCAAATTTTTTGAAACATTTGTAGACTAAGACCCAATTGACATTGATGTTCTTTTTTTTTTTTTTTTTTTTACTTCTGGGATGCCACTTCATCTTCCCCAAACCTCTTGAAAAAGTTATGTTCATCCTGGTACCAGAATGGCTTTGGCCATGGGCTGAGTTCTGCTGGTGGTTGCCTGGGTCTTCATACTCAACACGTGTACTGGGAGCTGGCCAGCCTGAGCCAGAGAGGACGAAGGTGGGGAGTCTGCGGAAGACGGGGAGTGGTAGTCAGCGCACCTGCCCAGGGTGATTCCCTGCACACATTTGGATTATGGCTTCTCATGCAGCACACACACATACACACGCAAGCTCACGCTCACACACGTGGGTATACACGTCCAGGCTGGGGTTCCTTCGTCCTTTGTGGAAGGCGCATTTCACTGCCTTTGCCATCATCACCTCTTTCCAGCTCTCTGCAGCTCGGTCTGTGGCCTCGAGTTTTGCAGGCTGCCTTTGCCCCGGCCTTGCTGTGATTGCGCTCCCTACCCCGTGTGGCTGCGCTCCCCCCTATTCATCAAGGTCCCTGTGGGGAGCCCACCTGTGTCAGGTGCTGAAGCCACTTATGTCTTGACTTTGGAATCAGGGGCTGCTCTCCCCTGGCATCAGTCAGTCTCCTGGTGGTTTCAGCTCATTTGTTATTTCTCGGGAACGAGATGGTCGCAGCGTGGTTTCTACTCTATTCTCCAACCCCTGCTTATTAAGATGTTTCACTAGGAAGTACAAAAGGGTAGTGATACATCTCAGTAAAAAGAAAATGCGCTCAGCTGTCTGTAATTCTTCTCCAGAGGGAATTTCTGCCTCCATCCCTCTTTGTGACTCTTGCTGATGTTGGGATCCTGTTCCTTACTATTATAATAAGCTGGTTTTACCTATGAAAAATTATTTTTCCCTACAGACTGACACTTAGGAGAAAGGTTGGCAAGGACCAGCTTCATTGAAATGTGAGCAAGCTTTCATTTGCAGAAAGGGCAAGTCTCGGCAGGGCTGGGAAAAGGAGGGCACTGAGCTTGATTCCGGGCCAATTGCTAGCTGTGCGACCTGGTGAAGTTCATGAGCATCCTGGAACCTTCATTTATTAAGGAGGGGCTATCGATAGGTTTTTGATTGTGTGAGGATTAGAGGTGGTGGTGTATGCAATGGGCCTGGCTTTTAGGAAATGCTTTACAAAAGCCCTATCTCCTCCATCACCGTCCCTTTGTGATAAGGCTTAGGTGTGCTTGGGCAGAAAGGACAAACAGCAGGTGGTGTCAAGGGCATCATCCTCAAAACCCAGACCTCCTGACTCGAAGCCGGCCAGCAGCATCGAGCTGCATGCGCCTGCTTTCCATTTGGACAAGTGCCTTGGGTGATGGCAGGGTTGACAATGGCACATGGAAAGCAGCTAGCTTAGTGTGACACACGGGGAATGCCCAAATAAACCTTAATGCTTTTTCCCTTCATCCAGAGCTTGCAGAAAACGGGGCCAGCTGCCACACAGGTGCAAACTAGCTCCATAGCCACCCTGGCTGCTCTGGGCCCCTGGGCCCCTGGGCCCCTGGGGTGGACCAGGGCTCAGACGGCTGTGCGCCAGAGGCTGCAGTGCCAGGCTCGCTCCACAGGGGGCACTGTGACACAGGCCCTGGGACACCAGGGGCTCCATGAAGAAAGGCAGGGCTGCGACGTTGTCCAGCCAGAGGGCGTTTGCAGGGGCAGAACTGGGCACCGCGGCCAGTGCTGGGTCTGAGCTATGTTAAGGCACAGTGGAAAAAGAAAGAAAGAACGAGGAGGAGGGATTTTTTTTTTCAGGAAAAGGAGGAAATTCATGTCTCAAGAACAGAAAAGAGCACCCTAAGGGAACACTTTCCAGTAAAGGAAAAGGGCACGTTCTATCTGGTGAGGCGCTGGGGATTTTGGGGAAAGCTCAAATGGTCACCGATATTGAACACAAACACCCTTTACTTTCTATGGTCTCCTCCCCATTCATAGTCTTTTTAAGTCACCGGAAAACCATGCCGTGAGCCCCAATGCCTTTTCCTGGATCCTTCAGAAAGGAGAGTATGGCGGAGCTTGAGGACCCCTTTTGCTGAGAGGGGAAGTCCTTCGTGTGGCTTTAGGACTTAGAAAGGCGGCAGGCAGGTTTCAAGACCCACTTGCATGTTAGCTCTCTGTCTGCGTGGAGCTTTCAATTACGACACAGAGGTAGCTGTGTCCCTTGGGCTTTTCCATCCCTGCGCATCCTAGATTTTCTAGCTGAAGGTGCCTGCGGTTGCTCTGACTTGTGAGTGTTGCATTTAGAGCACTCGCTGATCTAGGTAACCACGAGCAGGGTCTGGGGTATGGAGCTAGAACTGTGCGCAGAAAAAAGGGCGGATTCTGGCTTCAGAGCTGGTGGAAATCTGTTGCTCTTTGTCCCAGGATGTGTTGGTTGTGGGACCGTGCACATAGCTTCTGCTAGAGCTGTGTCAAGTTCAGAGCTCTGCGGTGCCTAGGATAGATCCAGCGAGGAAGAGGCTTGGTTCCTGTGCTTAAGGAGCTCGGCATCTCTTGAATTGATCAGTAAACCGGTTAGCAGGTGCATAAAAGCCCACTGAAGACATGTAGACTCAGGCTAAATAAGCTACAAGGAGCAGCAGTACGATGGAATGGGAGGGAGGGGCTGGCATGTGATCCCTGTGATCTGGAAAAGGTGGAAACAACTCAAAGCAAGGCAGGGTGTTCGTCTTTGAGGTATGTTTGGATTTGGGTGGGTGGAAGTATTTACGGGTAGAGGCAAATTGTATGATAGAGGCCGGAACAAATGTGGTCTCAGTGGGACAGTGTCAGAACAGGATGGAATGCAGAGGAGTGGTTAGAAAACACAAAAATCATAAGAAGTCTTAACCCGTGAATTATAAGAAAGGAACAATACTAATACAAAAGTGGTAATGATAGGGTGGTATATGGGAAAAATACACCTAATGTAAATAATTCATGACAGATGGAACTATTTTAAGACTCTTTCATCAATCATAAGAAAAGAAAATACTGTTAAAAATAGTACAATTATTTTTTTAAAAAGTGCTATCATCAACAATAACAGATGTTCCACACCGATGCAAGGTGTTGGTGGTGGGGTGGTATCTGGGAATCCTGTATTTTATGCATGATTGTTTTGTAAACTCACAACATCTCTAATAAAAATAAAAATAATTTAAAAATAGATCATGCAATTCTTTTACAGGCAGCATGCGACCATTGTGGAAATCTGTGTGTAAGGAACTTGTTCCTGCTATGTTCCCCATGTCAGGAAAGGCTCCAGTGGCCCAAACTGCAATTAGAGATTCCAGATTTCTTGTCTCTCTAGATCTCTGACCCCTACAGTTGACTGACTGTTGGCTTCAAATAGCTAGCAAGGTCTGGAACTGGGCAAAATGTAGAAACACAGACTGAAACTTGAGAGGCCAAAGCAGGAAGACAGGCAGGCTGGCTCTCACAGCTCAGCGTACTAGGATCTGGGCTGCTCCAGAGGATGGCTGATGGCTATGGACAGAAGGGGATCACTTGGAGAAATCCTGGGGGCAAGCAGCTAGAAGGCGTGGGATGGACTGGACACAGGGGATGAAACAAAGAGAGGCATCAGTGATGACTTCCTCTAGAAAAGTTTTCAAGCTTGGATGCCTGAGGGCATTGCTGGGCCCCTAAAAGAGATGGGGGCTTTGAGGGGAGGTTGATTTAGAAGGAAAGATGAAGAATATAATGTGAAACATGGTGAGGTTGAAATAAGGGAACAACCCACATGTGGATACCTAATGGGCATTTGAAAAGATAGAAGTGTGTCTCTAGGGGATGGAGCCCTATATTTGGAGATTACTAGTGTGTGAGCTGAAATGTGGGTAGATGTGGGCATGGCAGAGAGAGGGGGCAGAGCACAGGCTGAGACCCTGGTCCTGAAGTCAAGGGCCTTGAAAGAACATGCTGTGAGATGGGCAGATCTGAAGAAGGCTCAGATTTAGGGTGGGATTCCCAGTTTCCTGCCACATCTTCATTGGTGTCCTGAGCAGTTCCCATCAGGAGAGGGGGATCAAAGGGCCAGACAGTTCAGAGCTGCCCTCCTGGCCCAGGAAGAGCTCTACATCTCCTTGGGGGAGACCTAGTAGGCTCTGAACGCTCAGTGATCATCTAGTCCAGCTGCCTTCATATGACAAGTGGGGAACCAAGGCCTAGGGAGTGGGGGGTTGACATGCTAAAGTTGTGCAGTAAGTGAGGCAAGCAGGATGCCAAGCTCCACACCTGCGTTCCTGTCCTTTGTAAAAGTCAGAGGGGGTCATCATTTCAGAGTTGAGGTGCCCCTGCCAGGCCTGGGGTAAAGTCATGGCTCCACCATCTCCAAGGTCTGAGCTTCAGTTCCCTCACCTGTAAAGTGGGCACAGTGGGATGACCATCTTCATTAGGTCCTCGTGTAGATGCCACGAGGTCATGCATTTGTGATGCTGAGCACGTTGCCTCTAAGCAAGTGCTCAACAAATGACTTCATCACTGCATTAGCTTGAGAAATATATATTGTACATATACTATGCTTCCAGTGTTGGGAATAAAACAGTGGAAGATCCTGCACTGTCCCTTCCCCATGGATCTTAGAATGTTGAGGGTTCGGACAATTAATCAAATGCCTTCAGAAGTGGGCATTTATAGACTGTGATGAGGTCTATAGAGGAAAAGTTCAGGGCACTCTCAGAATGAACAGCAGGGTGACCTGGTCTTGTCTAGGCTCATGGAAGATCTGGCAATTGAAGGATTACTAGGGAGGCCCCATGTGGGAGAAGGGCCATGGAATAAGATGCTGGCCAGGGAAGGGGTCTGTGAAAAGGCCAGGAGGCAGGCAAGACGACCAGTGTGGCTGGAGCACAGGTGCGTGAAATAACTCTGGAGAATAGCCTCTAGTCATTTAGGGCCTCCTCCTCCTCCAGGGTCACTCCACTCTAGATCAGTCCTTGTGGGGACAAGGAGACCCCACTCCTACCAGTGAAATGGAGATTAGCCGAGTCATCATATACTGTCTTTTTTGCATGCCTTGGAAGAGCTCAGGGCACCCTTAGAACCCAAACTGCCCTAATCTCCAGTTTTGGCAACTTTGGGCTTCTGCTCAGTCACCTCTGCTCTGCCTCCACCCAGCCTGCACCATTGCCTCCACCATTTGCAGGGCTGGGCCCTTCAATACTCAGAGCTCCACCTGAGCTCCTCTTCTGAGAATGCCGAGGCCATCTGGTAATCAGCCACTCACAGGGAGGGCAAGAACGGCTGAGGACTGAATGGTTAATACTGAGAAGGATGTCGCTCTAAGACAGCTGAAGACCACATCCCTGGAGATAAGCAGCCTGTGTACAAATAAGGAACACAGAGAGGAAGAAATCAGCAGAGCAATCACAGGCTCTGCCAGAAGGAACGACGAGATCAGCTTGGGGTCAGCGTGGCAGAACCAGGCTGTGGAAGGCACATGGCTGTTTGACCTCCACTGACTCTCCAGACATCTCTCGTCTTGGAACCTCCTATAGCCTTGCTTTGTCCATCCAGTAGAGCTCCTCTGAGAGCAAGATCTGCTGGGAGAAAACCTGGATCAATACAACCTTCGGACACAGTGCAAATTTGCATGTGGACATGACTCCCTGGGGGCCCAGTCCATCTCCGACCCCTGCAGCACCAGCTTCCTTTGCTTCCAGAGTTTCCTGCGTTGCAGTTAAACATGTCCAGTTCCTATCCTATTGGAGTTTCTCTCTGAACCTCCCAAGCTCCCAGTGAAGGATAATGAGGGAGCAGGTCTGCATTTGAGGGTGCTGTGCTGGGCGTCTCCAAGATGTCGGCAACTTAGGTCCTGATGGGAGGGGATCCAGTCATTATTTTTCTCCCTCATGGATGCCAAGTCTAAAGGCCTCCACAGGCCCCAAAGAATCTCATAGCATCTTTATTTATTTTTTTAAAAAGATACTTAGATTACACAAATGTCCCATAAAAAATATAGGGGATTCCCATTTGCCCCGCTCCCCACACCTCCCACACTTTCCCACATTAACAACATCCTTCATTAGTGAGGTACATTCATTGCAATTGATGAACACATTTTGGAGTATTGCCACTAAGCATGGATTATAGTTTACATTGTAATTCACAATCTTTCCCACCCAATTCTGTAGACATGGCAAGATTTATAATGGCCTATATCTGTCATTGCAATGTCATTCAGGACAATTCCCAAGTCCCAAAAATGTCCCTGTATTGCACCTGTTTTTCCCTCTCCCTGCCCTCAGAACCTCCAGTGACCACTGTCTCCATATCAAGGATATAATTTCTTCCATTACTACAATCACAATAAGTCTGTAGTAGAATACCAGTAAGTCTACTTTAGTCCATAGTTCATTCCTCAATCCTGAGGATTCTGGGATGGTGATGCTCAATCCACCTCTAATTGAGAGGGCGCTGTGATCCCATAGGGCTGATGGATGGGACACTCTTGCTTGTAGTCTTTCTCAGTTCCTTGTATGGTGGTTGTCCATTCATCACCTCCTTGTTAGTTGTCCTGGATGAGTCCAATGAACTGGAGAGTAGGTGTTGCAACTCTTTTGAGATTCAGGGCCCAGATGGCATATGGACAGCCCAAAGATTTCAGTCTCTTGGATGTACACTTACCAACTCTAGTACTAATTATAGGTTCAAATAGATGGACAGAAGAGCCATGTGTAGGAAACCACAACTGAGTCCAACTCTGTCACTCTGGGGAGCATAAATTCCAAAATAGGGCCCACTGGCAAAGCACCAAACTCCTGAGCTACCTGCCCTGACTATAGTGTCTGGATGTCTCCAGAGCCCTCAATAGCCCACTATTTGGGATAGTATCTATTTTGACAGTCAAAGAGGTCCTGCTGAGATGTGCATAAGCATAACCTTTGGAATGACTTCCTGACTCATTTTGAAGTTTCTTTGCCATACAAACTCATTTGTCTTTACCTTCTCCCCCTTTTGGTCAAGGTGTTTTTCTAGTCGCATTGCTAATTGGTGCTTGGTAGTAATCCCTCAGTGCCAGGAAGGCTCATCCCTGGGAGTCATGTCCCACACTTGGGGGAAGGTAATGTATTTATATGCTGAGTTTGGCTTAGAGAGAGGCCACATTTGGGCAACAAGGAGGCTCCCAGGAGGCAACTCTTAGGTACCCTATAATACTAGGCTAAGTTTCAATTTCAAGGGTAAAAGTTTCGATCCATTAGAGAATGTAGCAGAGCTTCCTAGGATGGGAATTTGATATTCCTTCAGTTATTGTGTGAATCTCCACCCGCCATGACAATGCTCCATGAACATCTGAACACATTTATATGCCTTATATATATGCCTAGGTGAGCTTCTCCCATCTATCATTGGTGTGCATATATCTGTTCATGTCCCTGTTTTCAAATCTTCTAGGTATAGACCCAGCAGTGGAATTGCTGGACCATATGGCAGTTCTATAGTTAGCTTCCTGAGAAACCACCAAACTGTCCTCCACAATGGTTACACCATTCTATATTCCCACCAGCAATGGATGAGTGTTTCCATTCCTCCACGTCCTCTTCAACATTTGTAGTCCTCTGTTTTTTTAATAGCTGCCAGTCTAATGGGTGTAAGATGATATCTCAGTGTGGTTTTGATTTGCATTTCCCTAATAGCTAGTGATGTTGAGCATCTTTTCATGTGCTTTTTAGCCATTTGTATTTCTTTTTGGAGAAGTGTCTATTCAAATCACTTGCCTATTTTTTTAAATGGGTTGTTTGTCTTTTTATTTTCAAAGTGTAGGATTTCTTTTTATATGCTGGATATTAGGCCCTTATCAGATATATGGTTACCAAATATTTCTCCCATTGAGTAGGTTGCCTTTTCACCTTCTTTACAAATTCCTTTGAGGTGCAAAAGTTTTTAATTTTGAGAAGGTCCCATTCATCTATTTTTATTTTGTTGCTAGTGTTTGGGTGTAAAGTTCATGAAGCCATTTCATAATACAAGATCCTGTAGATGTTTCCCTACATTATCTTTCAAAATCTTTATGATCTTGGCTCTTAAATTTAGATTTTTGATCTATCTTGAGGTAATTTTTGTATAAGGTGTGAGATGGTGTTCTGCTCTCATTCTTTTGGATATGGATATCCAGTTCTCCAAGCACCATTTGTTGAAGAAGCCATTCTCTTCTAGTTGAATGAGTTTGGTTGCCTTGTCAAATATCAGTTGACTGTATAGGCAAAGATCTATATCAGAACTCTCAATTCAGTTCCATTGTTCAGTATGTCTATCCTTGTGCCAATACCATGCAGTTTTGACCACTGTAGCTTTGTAGTATGTTTTAAAGCCAGGTAGTATGATTTCTCCAATTTCATTTTTCTTTTTCAATATGTCTTTGGCTATTCGGGGCCTCTTGCCCTTCCAAATAAATTTCATAGTTAGTTTTTCCAATTCACTAAAAAATGCTATGGTGATTTTTATTGGAATTGCATTAAATCTGTAGATCAGTTTGAGTAGAATAGACATCTTGATGCTGTTTAGTCTTCCTGTCCATGAACAGGGAATATTCTTCCGTTTATTTAAGTCTTCTTTGATTTCCTTTAACAGTGTTGTGTAGTTTTCTGCATATAAGTCATTTACCTCTTTAATTAAATTTATTCCTAAGTATTTGACTCTTTTAGTTGCTATTGTAAATGGGAATTTTTTCCTTGATTTCCTCTTCAGATTGCTCATTATTGGTTAACAGAAATGCTACTGATTTTTGCACATTGATCTTATGGCCTGCCCCTTTACTGAACTCATTTATAAGCTCTAGAAGCTTTGCTGTAGATTTCTCAGGGCTTTCTATGGATAGGATCATGTCATCTGTAAATAGTAAAATTTTGAGTTCTTCCTTTCCAATTTAGATGCCTTTTATATCTTTTTATTTCCTAGGTGCTCGAGGAAGCACTTCTAACACAATGTTAAATAGAAGCAGTGAAAGTAGTCATCCTTATCTTGTTCCCGATCTTAGAGGGAAAGCTTTTAGGATTTCACCGTTGAATATGATGTTATTATGGGTTTTTCATATATACCCTTCATCATGTTGAGGAAGTTTCCTTCTATTTCTATCTTTTGTAGTGTTTTTACACTACTTGTGTTTTGTTGAATGCTTTTTTCTCCATCTATAGAGATGATCATGTGATTTTTTTCTTTTAATTGATTGATTTCATTATGTTGAACTATCCTTGCATACCAGGGATGAAACCCACTTTGTCATGGTGTATAATTCATTTGATGTGTTGTTGAATATGGTTAGCAAGTATTTTTGTTGAGGATTTTAGCATGTAGGTTCATTAGAGAGATTGGTCTATAGTTTTCCTTTCTTCTGGCATCTTTGTTTGGCTTTGGTATTAGGGTGATGTTGGCATCATAGAATGAGTTAGGCAATGTTCCTTCTACTTCTATTTTTTTGGAAGAGTTTAAGCAGGATTGGTGTTAGTTCTTTCCAGAATGTTTGGTAGAATTCACTTGTGAAGCCATCTGGTCCTGGGCTCTTCTTGGTTGGGAAGTTTTTGATGACAAATTCAATCTCGTTACTTATGATTGGTCTGTTGAGTTCATCAATTTCTTCTTTTGCCAGTGGAGGCTGCTTGTGTGTTTCTAGGAATTTCCTCTAATTTATCGTTCTTGTTGGCATATAATTTTTCAAAGTATCCTCTTATGATACTATTTATTTCTATGTGGCCAGTGGTGATATCACCTTCCTCATTTCTTATTTTGTGTATTTGCATCTTTTCTCTTTTTTTCTTTGTTAGTCTAGTTAAGGGTTTGTCAATTTTATTGATCTTCTTGAAGAACCAGCTTTTGGTTTTGTTTATTTTTTCTAGTGCTTTCTCATTTTTAATTTCATTTAGCTCTGCTTTAACCTTTATTTCTTTTTTTTCTACTTCCTTTGGGATTACTTTGTGTTCTTTTTCTAATTCCTCCAGGTGTGCAGTTAGGTCTTTGGTTTTAGATCTTTCTTCTTCACAGCATCTTTAGATGTGAAGGAACACTGGCATCTTCTGTTCGTGGCCAGAGCCAATGGATTCAAGAATTCACTTCCCCAGTGATTCTCTAGATCATTTAGCTGAATAGGAAATACCAATTTCAAGGAACTTTCTGATAGGTATTTATGGCATTACATGACATTTATGTGGAAGTTAAGAATTATCTTGCCATTCCACACATACATTTCTGAATCTTCTTCTGACAAAGGAGGGCGCAGGATGCTCCCTGATGCAGGAGGAAGGAATAGACATCGTTGCCTTTGTAGCAGCAATCTCGCTCAGAATTAGGCATATTCCACTGATTATGCCCATGGCTCTCACAAGCCTGTGGGCTACAGGGCAATGTACCAACTTTATAGCTTGTCACTCTATGTCCCTGTTAAGTGGAAGATCTAGATTTAGAAACCAAATCTGTTAAATCAAGTTGATGCATCTTCCACTAAAACAAATGGCCTCAAATTTATTTATTTATTCACAGAGGTGAAAAAATAAGAAAATATTTTTCATAGGTGCTATTTCCTAGAGTTAAAAAAATAAAACCCAAAAGTAACACATTTTGAGCCTTGGATTCTTGTGAACATTTATAAGCCTTCCTCGATAACACCTGTCACCCTCCTACCTCGAGGAGGGCTGAAGAGGAGAATTTCTGTTCTAGGTTCATAGACTGGGATCAAAGAATCAGGCAGGTTAAAGTTCAAGTCCCAGTCCCCAAGCTCCCGTTTTTCCTTGTGCTAATACATTCAGCAGCCTCATCCTGTAGTCATAACTGCTTTGTGCTCAACAATTAGACATGTGCTTCTATGTGTCATTCAATATGCATTTTGCACACTCTTAATTTGAGCTGGCTTAGTGATGGGCAAGTGTGGGGGGGTGACACAGATGCCATTGAGTCCTTTTAGAGAAGGGTGGTACATGGCTCAGCAGAGCACAGCTGAGTCCACGGAGGGAGCCACTGACCCTCCTTGGGGCATGGGCTATTCGGGGATGGGCCTAGTTTGGTGAGACAAACACGTGGTGCTTGGGAACGACAGGCAGGGCCTGATCTTGGAAGCCTTGTGTGTCAGGTTTGGGAGTTTGTAATTGGTGCTTCAGCTACAGAAAGCCACTCAAGGTCTAACTTGACGTTGCCCTCTGATCTGATCCTCCTTGCAGGCTCGCCCATACTCCTCTCTTCTGATGGGCCAGGACTGACACCCAAGTGAAGCAGGGCATTCTTGTAGCACCCCAGCTGCCAGTCTAGGCTGACCAGGTGCCCCTGGTCCTATAATCAGGTGTGTCCTTAGCCAGGAGTCTCTTGCTCTGATCTGCCTCAGTCTAAGAAGGACTGTCCATTCCCAGGGTCTGAAAACTGGCCCTTGAGCCCCAGTGGGCCCTTGAGCCACTCTGGTTCTGAGTACCATTCAGCCTGCATTCCTGGTCTTTGCCTGACTTTTGGGGTACCCCTTTACTGTGTCTTGGAACCTCTCTTCCCCCCAACCTTCCTGGACCACTCCTTTGCTAGAGCCAGTGGCAAGGAAGGTAGAGAGCTATCCCACTCCTAATATCTGGGTTCAATACCTGCAGTTGTGTTGGCTGACCCAGAGTGCTACCTACCCTGGTGCTGGACAGATAGCCTTAGACCAATAATTGTTTACTCTTTGGCTTCATCCCTTGTGGAAGTCAACCCTTTCTTCCACCTTCTTAATGAGGTCAGTCTGAACTTGAGTGTGGTTTTCCAAAGTAATCATTCTTGCTAAGACTTCTCCAATTAATTGCTATTGTGACTTTTTATATTCCTTGGGAAGATATTGCCAGGAATTATGCATAACATTAATATCCCTTTTCTGGAATTCTTAATTTTGACTACCTATCATGGCTATTTGGAATATGTCTTCAAAATTATTACCTTATTTTTTCATGAAGGCAATATATGTGGTACAACTTCTGAGATCTTAAACATCTGAGCCAGTATTTCTGTGGCATCCACAATCTGTATATAAATGTTAGGCTTTCAATACTTTCATTCAAAATTCTATAGATCTCGTCAGCCTACCTTTTGATATTTAGTATCGCAGAGGTGAACCTGATTTTGATTTCTCTGTGGAGAATCTATTTCTTTCTAATTCTCTGAGTCATTTATTAAATATATATTTACTGAATCATATTAGGTCGAATTGCCTGAAATAGCTACTTTTTCTTGGTAGGCTAAAATGGTTGAATATCAGAAATTTCAAAGGTTTTACCTAAATATTACATGCAAGGTGCTGGAGTAGGACTGAGGAAACCCTAAAACATCAACATTTCTGTCCTTCAGGTGCACAAAGCCTGGGATGAGAAATATAAGCAGTTAATTGACTAGAGGGTGGCAGGAGTGTTTAAAGGTTAAAACAAAACAGTGGAGGAAGAAAGAGGAATTGGATGGGGACACCAGAGGAGACAGTCTGACATGATTTTCTTACATCCTCTCATTGTTCTCTATGCCTGAGCTGCACACTCTTAGGTTTCTTTTATTTTTGATGGATCGGGGAGACAGAGGAGAGGGCAAGAGAAAGACTAGTATTCAGGCTACTTCGAAAAGCAGAATGCTTTCAGTCAAAAAGTGACACTTGGAAACAAACCATAGATCTGTGAAAGGTTAAATATCCAGAATATATGATACAACTTAACCATAAAAAGGTAAACAGCTTAGCAAAGGACTTGAACAGACATTTCTCCAAAGAAGATATTCAAATGGCCATTAAGTAAATGAAAAGATGCTCAACATCATTAGCTATTAGAGAAATGCAAATGAAAACTACAAGGAGATACTACTTCACATGCACTAAGATGGCCATTATTAAAACAAAACAAAACAAAACAAAAAAACAGAAAATAACAAGTGTTGACAAAGATGCAGAGAATCAGGAACTTTGGTGTATTTTTGGTGGGAGTATAAAACGGTGCAGTGCTGTGGGAAATGGTTTGAAAGTTAAACTTTTAATTACCATATGACCCACTAATAGCTATATATTCCAAAGAATTGAAAGCAGGGGCTTGGGCAGATGTTTGTACACCAATGTCCATCACAGCATTATTCACAATAGTCAAAAGGTGGAAGCAACCCAAGTGTCCATCAGGAGATGAAGGACTAAACAAAACATGGCATAAAGAGAAATGAAATGATTGTATGTGCTACAACACGGGCGAACCTTGAAGAGAATTATTGTTTGGTGGGTATGGGTTATAGTTTGGGGTGATGAAAACATTCCAGTGGCATAAGTTATGCAATACTGTCAATATACTTAATGTCATTGATTATGGTTATGATAATAATTTCCATGATATAAATCTTTTACTACAATTTTAAAAAGTGAAAAAAGGCTACCTGGTTTTCTAGTTATATTGACCCTGCATTCTAAGTCATGGGTAGCCTGTGGTGGAGGAAAGACTGACCATCTTACCTGTCTCAAGGAAGCATCACCCAGGTGGGCCACAGAGTACATGTTTGCCTCTAGTCCTCTCAGATTTGTATTTAGTTAACATTGTTCTCACATTCTGGTAGTAGGTAACTACTAAAACTTGTTCTCAGTGGTGTTTTTTTTTTTTTTTCTTTTTTTTTTGAGTTGTTTCTGATTCAGAGGCTCCTTACTGAATGCCATTTTCGTCTAGAAGCAATAGATAGGCTAAAGTAAGCCCAAGCTTTATATGCTTCTTTGAACACGGGATACTGGACTTTGGGATGCCCAGTCTGGGGCTACCGAGGGAACTGGATTAGTGCTCCCAAACCCAGTTCTACCTGCACTTGGCTTCCTCCCTTTTCACAAAATATACTTGAGTTCTCTGATTCCAGCAAGCTCATGGAGTGGTGCCAGCATTATTTTTCTTTTTCTCTGACCATAAAACTTCTCCAATCTTTTCTTGTCTTAAATCACCTCTGCCCTCCTCTCTTGTTTATCCAGGCACCCAGATACCTGATTTATTATTTGGGGGAAATAGTTAATCTTTAAAACTAGTATTTACTTACCTGTGGGGCATGTAACTCCTCCATCCAACATGCTTGAATGGGGGCTCTCAGCTTTCAGCATTTTATTTATTTTTGGTTATAAAGTTTCTGACAAGCAAGACTTTTATTGGAGCACAGCGTCCTCATTAGGGAGTCACAACTCTGTATTTGCACCATCACGGTGGGAGCCTGGCAGCCCACCTGCCTTGATCCTGGAGGAGATGCAGGGCTGGAGTCTGTATAATTGCTTCAGGTATCGGAGCCAAGCCTTGCATCTCCATGGCGTCCTCATGGCTGGAGATGTGTTTCTGCCAACGAGTCGGCATCATCAGGTGCACCCAGGCTGGGTGCCCAGAGAATCAGCAGGCTAGCAGCCTGGAGGATGTGCTTGAAAAAGTTTGGTGTAGAGAAGAGGGGAAAAAAAGAATGTCTGTTTTAAAAGATTTCTAGGAAACTTCATGAAGTGATACTTCTTATTCTCATGGTTTCAAAATCTTCTACACAATAATGACTCTCAAATTTCCATCTCAAATCCAGACCTATATATTGAACTGCTTACCTGATGTTCCACCTAAATATTTAAAACTGAATTTCTAATATCCCCATCTCAGCCTTCAAATTCTTCATCTGCTTCCTTCCTTAGCTAAGCAGCCCATTCCTCTTCTTTCTCAGTGTAAATTCCATGCCGCCATTTTGGCTTTTCTTTTTCTCTCATACCTCATATCTAAAACATCGGGAAATCCCATAGACTCTACCTTTAACATATATATATATCCCTCATCCAGGGAGTTCTCACCACCTCACGTCTACCACCCTAAGTCACCGTCATCTCTTGCCTGGACTACTGCAAAAGCCTCCTAATTTGACCCTTACTCTGCTTCAGGCTATTTCAGCATAGTGGCCACAGAGAGCCTTCCAAAATGTAAGTCAGCTCACATAAATCCTTTGCTCAAAACCCCTCAAAGTCTCCCATCTCATCTGTAGTAAAAGACAAGGTCTTTACAAGGTCCTATATGATCTGGGTCCCTCTTATGTCACTTTAAAGTCCTTCTCAGTTCTATCGAGCTGGCCTGTTTGTGATTTCTCAGACATTCTAGGTGTACTTCCTCCTTCTGTTCTGGATGTTTCCTGTGTTCAAAATGCGTTGTATCCTCATGCCTGACTTCATCTTCTTAAAGGTTTTGTTTCATTGTCATCCTGATGAGGGAGCCCCTGGCAACCCTATTTAAAATAACCACCTGTCATTCACCACTGGCCTCATTCTTATGCCCCTACCTTGCCCTTTTTAAACTTGCCCGGATTAATTATCACCCTTTAAATATTAACAATGCGCCTATTTATTGAGTCTATTGTTTACTATCTGTGCCCTCTTTTCCCCACTCAAAGTAGACAGATATGGATCTATACTTGGCCCATACAAGGTGCTCAAATATTTGCTGAATGAAGAAAAATTTTATTCAAATCTGAAGAATGATTCCTTCTCATTATCAACCTACAATTAAAGCTAAGGAGTATGTGTTACTGAGGAATTATGGAGTCTCAGGTTTTATTAATCTAAGTTAAAGCCTAATCATGTTGTCCTTGTCAGCCTTAGGTTTGCAGAAAACCATAGGTAGAAAAGAATGTAAATAAAATCCATCACTAATCACAGTTTAGTTCAGCTGACACATTTTTTGTAGCATGTCTTTCTTGATGAATGAAGCAATTTGTTGATTTACATTACGGCACCAGTTCTCCTCTCATTGGAGATGGGCACTTTGAGTTGTCCTTGTCTAGAAAGGCTTCATCCAGGAGTCATTGGAAGAGTTGAACTAGAAGCCAAGTTTGCCTAAGTCTAGAAGAGGATTTAAATAATATATCAGGCCAGACAACCCTGGGTTAAGGTGGTTGTATTAGTCAGTCAAAGGGGTGCTGATGCAAAATACCAGAAATCTGTTGGCATTTATAAATGGTATTTATTTGGGGTAGAAGCTTACAGTTACCAGGCCATAAAGCATAAGTTACTTCCCTCACCAAAGTCTGTTGCCAAGTATTGGAGCAAGATGGCTGCCGACTTCTGTAAGGGTTCAGGCTTCCTCTTCCTCTTAAGGCTCCATGGCCCCAGCTTCTTCCAATATCAGCTGTAGGCTGGGAGGATTCTCATCTCTCTTCCAGAGCTCGTTCCTCTCCAGGCTCAGCTTCTCTGCTCTCTCCACAAGGCCAGCTGTAGACTATCAGGCAAATGGCTTGTCTCTCTTCCCGGGGACTCTGCCTTGTCTACGAGAGCCTTCTTTCCTTCCTTGCATATCTGCTTCTTTATGTGTTTACTTCCCCAGGCTCCAGGATCAAAACTCCAACTAACTACTCTGCTGTTTAGTTTTCTCTGTGAGTCCTTGCCCACCAAGGGGGCAGGGCCTCAACATCCTACTGACGTGGCCCAATCAAAGCCTTAATCATTTAATCAAGTAAAAGTGAAATCTCTGAATCTAATCCAATCTGATATGCCCAGAGGAGCAGACCAGTTTATAAACATAATTCAATATCTATTTTTGGAATTCATAAACAATATCAAACTGTTACCATGGTGATGGACTAGATGAGCCTAATGTGTCTTCTAGTTGTCCACTGAATCCTCATTACAATTCACAAAAATCCAATGAACCTCACTGCTCTGTAAACTAAACAGAAGAAATGAAATCCATTAATATGTGGATGGAATGTTTACTTATTGGACAGTGGTAGGGGTGAATTAAGAAGCCCATTTTGTGGGGTTACATGTTACATACTTCATCTTCTGAAAATAAATAGGACAAATGACTTCAAATAATGTGTAAAGATGATTTGAGTCACCTCTACTTTTGGGGTTCAGGCATTTGATTTAACAGAAAAAGGAATGTTATCCTTGAGTTGCCTGGGAACTACTTTTTAAACTATCACCTCCTCTTTATCTGCATCCATTTAGAGACCAAAATTTTTAGGACACTATGGAAGTAAATATAGGGTTTTGAAGCAAGTTGCATCCTAGATTCTTAATAAATGAGGAAAAGAATTATAAACTGGAACAAAAGCAGAAAATATGCAGGAAGCTTCAGTGCTTTCATGCCTAAATGACAACTGATGCATTAGTTTGCACAGTAAGCCTATTTGGCACAGGAGAAGCTCTAACCCTAGATCAATGGCTGGTAGGCAGTGAATTTAATCTAAGGAAGACACGCATCAAGCCATTCTTTAATTAGACTCAAGAGGAAGATACTTTGAGAACTTAAATGGATAGTAAGAAGGTAATAGAACATTATGCTAACTGTTCTAGTAAATGTCAAATCTAGACAGATGTCTCCCCTTTCAAAGATTAATGGGGAAAACAGTCATCATGGGAAGAACAGATGGAGATCAGCTGAAAGTAGTGACAGCTTAAGATCCTACTGGACTGAATTCCTTGCTGAAAAGAACTATAAAAGTTGCACATAATTTAAAAAGCAGCTACCTGAAGGCACTAGAGAGTGAACATCAGTAGACCAACTGATAGATGGTGTACACCCAGAAGAAGACATTATGGGAAATGAGTTCCTTTTTCATGGCTTTTAACATGGGGCCAGGTACAGTCAGTGAAGCAGCAGCAGCAGTGGGTAGTAGGGTGGTGAGGGGGAAAAACTGCAGTATTTATGGCCTAGGAAATGAAAAAATTCAAGCCAGGGAAACTGGAGCTACTGAAGAGTGTGGAGGAATCTGGCAGAAAGATCCAGAAAGGAGATCTCAAATTTCTGCCTAATAGACTCAACATAGCTCAGATAAAGACAAAAGATCTGAACTGAGACAAGAGCTGCTACACAAGAAACATAGTTTGCAGTTAGGTCCACCCAAGATAACTGAAAAGAAACAGCACTCTGCAGAAAAATAGTAGAATCCAGATTCTACGCATTTTGACATTCATGAAGTCCAGGACATAATACAAAATTAAACACCACTCAAAAATCGGGAGAAAGAAACACATTCTCAAGAAGGGGCTTGGCTATCTACAGTTTCGGACCAAATTCACCTTACACACAGTTTTTGTATGGCCTGTGATTCAGAATGTTTTATTAAGCTTTTAAAAGGGTTATTAAAAGCAGTCACAACAACAATGAGGAATCTGTGACAGTGACCATACATGTCCCACAAAGGCTAAAATATTTATACTGTAATGCCCTTTACATAGAAAAATTGCCAACCCCTAATCAAAAGAAATGAAATTTAATTGAGACCAATTCTGAGACAATCCAGATGTTGGAGTGTACAAGATTGAAGAGTGGCCCTTATATCTATAGTTAATAAAGTAAAATAAAATATGTTCACAATGAATGACAAGTTAGGAATACTGACAAAGAAATAAAAATGATTAAAAAGAACCGAATGGAAATTCTAGAACTGAAAATACTTTATCAGAAACAAAAAATTCACATAAGGACAAGACAGCCAAGGGGAGATGGTGAGAGGAAAAAAAATTTTAAAATGAACAGATACTCAGAGATATACTAGATAATATCAGATATGTGTAGTTTGATTCCAAGAAGGATGAAAGAGAGAAGAGAGAGAGAGAGAAAAGTTGGGGCAGAGAAAAATGATAAAATAACTTTTTGTGCCTGAAAATTCCCAAATTTGATGAAAGAAAGACATTTATAGATACCAATTCTAAACAAGCACCAAGCAGAACAAAAACAAAAAAAATTTCACCACAAGGTATACCATAGTGAAACTGTTGAAAGACAGAGCTAAAGAGCAAATCTGAAAGCAGGAAGAGGAAAAAATACATTGTATATAAGGGACCAATTATAGGATTAATAGCTGACTTCACATTAGAGACTACGGAAGTCAGAAGAGAGTGTAACATCTTTATAATGCTGAATGAATAACAACTATCAACCCTAAATTCTATATCTAGGGAATATAGCCTTCAATATTAAAGGCAAAATAAAGACATTTTTCAGATAAAAGGAAACTCAAAAGAATTTGTTGCTAATATATCCACACTACAAGAAATAATAAAGGAAATTCTTTAGTGTGAAGGAAAATGATACAAGGTAGAAATTTGGATCCTTAGAAAGGAAAGAAGAGAATTATAAATGATAACTATCTGGGTAATTTTCTTACTCTTAGTTTTTAAATTATTCATGTAACTGTTTAATATAAAATTATAAACCTTGGGGTTTAAAATGTATGTATATATGTGTTTTAGTTTCCTAGAACTGCTAAAAACAATATACCAGAAACGGGCTGGCTTTTATAATGCAGATTTCTTAGTTTGCAAGCTTACAGTTCTGAGGCTGAGAACAATGTCCAAATCAAGACATCATCAGGCAATGTTTTCCCCCCAAAGACCAGCTACCAGTGATCCTGGACTCTGTCACATGGCAAGGCACATTACAGCATCTGCTGAGCTCTCCCTTCTCTCTAGGTTTTGTTGCTTCAGCTTCTTGCTTCTGGTTTCTCTCTCTGCCTCTCTCTTCATATTCATCCTGTTTATAAAGGACTTCAGTAAAAGGATGAAGACACACACTGAGCCAAGCCTTAATTGAAGTAGCCTAATCTAAAGGCCCTTAATTGAAGTAACCTGAACAAAACGTCCCACCAACAATAGGTTCACACTTATAGGAATGGACCAGCTTTAAGAACATGCTTATTTGGGGGTACACAAAGTCTCAGACCACCACATGTGTAATACATATGGCAGCCTAGCATATAGGATGAGGGAGGTCTACAGTTACAAGTTTTCTATATTTTACTGAAGTGGTAATATGTTAATGGAAAATAGACTATGAAAAGTTGAGGATGTAAATTGTACTATATAGTGAGAACACTAAAAAATAAAGCAAAAGAGTGTATCTGAAAAGCTAATAAAAATCACAATGGAATTCTAAAAAAATTATTTAAATAATCCAAAGAAAAGGCCAGGAAATGAGGGAAGGGAAACAAAAAACAGAGGAGACAAGTAGAAAACAATAAATAAAATGGAAGATCCACATCCAATCATATAAATAATATTAAACTTTAATGTACTAAACACTCCCATTACAAGGCAGAGATGATCATAAAAGATAAAAAACAAGACTCAACAATATATTGTCTACAAATGATACAGTTTGCATACTAATCTCAGGTAGTTGAAAGTAAATGAAAAGAAAAAGATATGCCATGCAAACAGTAATCATCAGAAGACTGGAAGTCATTTATATCAGATAAAATAGATTTCCAAGACTAAAATATCATCAGAGATAAAGAGAAAATTCTTAATGACAATGGGTCAAATCTTTATGGAGGAATAAAAATCATAAGCATGTATGCAACTAATAAAAGAATGTTAAAATATGTGAGGCAAAAATGCTACAATTATAGTTGGAGAATTTATAACCTCTCAGCCAGAGAACTATAGAAAAAAATCAGGAAAAACATGAATGATCTACATGGCACTATAATGACCTCAACTTAATTGATAATTATAGAATATTACATCTCCAAATGGCAGAGTATACATTCTTTTCAGGATATACCATATACATAGCCATAAAGCAAGACTCAACACATTTCAGATGATTACAATAAAACAGAACATGTCCCCTAACCACAATGGATTTAAATTAGAAATAATTAACAATAAGATAATTGGGATACCCACCCCCCCCACTATTTTGATTCTTTTAACAGCATACTTTTAAATAATATATGGACCAAAGAGGAAATCATAGGAAAATTAGAAAATAGTTTTACCTGAATAAGATTGAAAATACAATATATCAAATTTCATGGATACAGCTAAAATAATGCCTAGAAGGAAATTTATAGGTTAAAATTCTTATGTGAGAAATGGAGATATAAAATTCAATTATCTGAATTCTGACCAAGCAAAAAATAAAGAAATTTAATTAAACCAAAAGCCAATTCTTTGAAAATATCAATAAAATTGATATATCTTTGGCTACATTGATCAAGGGGGAAAAAAAGAGAAGAGCCAAATTAGCAATATCAGTAATAAAAGAGGGGACATCAATACAGATCCTACAAACATTTAAAGGGAATGTTATGAATAACTTTATGTGAATAAATTTTACAAACTTAAGGATATGGACACATTCTTTAAAAGGCATATTACCAAAAATGACTCAAGAAGAAATAGAAAACTGAATATACTTATATCAACTAAAGAAGCTGAATTAGTAGTTCAAACCTCCCCATAAAGCAAATACCATGCTCAGGTGACTTCATTGGTTAATTCTCTCCAACAGTTTTGAAGGAAATAATACTAATCCCCCAAATATTCTTTCAGTATGTAGAGGATGGAACACTTCTCAACTCATTTCTTTTTTTTGCAAGGCCTAGTTAGATTTAATATAATCAACTACAAAAAAAGTATAGCATAGCAATATTCATACAACATAAATAATTCAAATATAGTAGAAATTAATTATAACAAAATTCTAATTTTATATATTACAGCTCTAAACTATTGAACATAATAATCTCTAAGAGTGAAATAAATTGTTGGTTTTTATTTAATTTTCCTTTAGGGCATAATTCTTTCTAGATAATCAAATTCCCATTTGGGAATTCTTCACATCTTATTGGAATGAATTATATCAGATAGCAATTTGTCAACTAAAATTTTATGAGGCAGAAACCTCAAAATCTTGTTCAACAGTTGTCATGTCAACTCATTTCTTGAGGCAAGTATTCCCCTGTTATCAAAACCAGACAAAAACATTACAAAAATAAATATATACCAATACTTTTATGAATATAAATGCAAAACCCTTAAGTATTTTAGCAAATCAAATATGACAATATGTAAAAATGATAATCTATCATTAACAAGTGGTGTATAAACTTGGAATGTAATATTGGTCTAACATTAAAACAACCATCAATGTATTTCACTTGTTGAGAGACCAAGTGGGACAATTACATGATTTTCTCAAGAGATGCAGAAAAAGCACTTGATAAAATTCAAAATCCATTTAGATGAAAGGACTCAGTAAACCAGCAATAAAAGGGAAACTTTTCAACATGATTAAAGACATCTTTGAAAAAACAACAGCTATCACCACATTCAATGGTGAAGATCTCAAGGCTCTTTACCTAAGATCAAGTAAAGGATGTCTGCTCTCACTACTCCTATTCAGCATTAAATTGGAGGTCCTAGCCAGTGTAATAAGGCAAGAAAAAGAAGGAACATGGATAAGATTGGAAAGGAAAAATGTGAAATTGACTTTTTCAGACCACATTCTCATATATACAGATAATCCTAAGGTATCTATAAATGGCTCCTAAGATGATTAAGTGAATTTATAAAAGTTAAGGATAAAAAAATATCACTTTTATTTCATTATAATAGCAATGAACAATGCAAAATAAAAGATTTAAAAACCCTCAATTGACAATAGCACCAAAATAATATACTTAGAAATAAACTTAAAATATTTTTAATGCCTGCACACTGAAACTCCAAAATATTGCATAGTACATTAAAAAAAGTCTACATAAAGGAAAAGAAATGCCATTTTTATTAGTTGGAAGAGTCAATATAGTTACAAAGGCAATCTACTCCATTTTGATATATAGTTTCAATGCACTTTTCATCAAAATCTTAGCAGTCTTTTTCAAGAAATTGATAGGTTTATTTTAATATTTGAATGGAAAACAAAAGGACCTAAAATAGCCTAAACAATTTTGAAGAACAAGAAATAGGTTGGAGGACTTATAGTACCAGATATTAAAACTTAATAGAAAGGTACACTAATCTGGGCAGTGTGGTATTGGGGTTAAGATAGAAATATTGCTCAAGGGAACAGAGTAGAGGCCAGAAGTAAGTCCACACTTACATAGTCAATTGATTTGTAACATAGGTGATTTGAATGGGGAAAAGAGAATGCTTTTCAACAAACTGTCCTAGAACAGCTGGATATCTCAAAAGGCCCTTATCTCACAGCATACACAAAAAATAACTTGAAATAGATAATAGATTTAAATATAAGAGCTAAAATTCTAAAATGTCTACAAGACATCATAGGAAAAAACCTTTGTGACTTTGGGTTAAGTAAAGAATTCCTAAGCATATAAAAAAAAAAATCTCAATAATCTATTGTTTATTAACCTTTGGTTAATCATAATGTATCAATATTGTTTCATTAATTGTAACAAATGTACCATACTAATGTAAGAAGTTAATAACAGGGGAATCTAGGTGCAGGATATATGAGAACTCTCTGTATTATCATCACAATTTTTCTGTAAATCTAAAACTGCTTTTATAAATAAGGTTTATTTTTAAAATGAAAAAAAAAAAAAAGAATTCCTAAGAATAGCATGAGACATAAAAAATGATAAAATCGACTCCATCAAAATGAAAAGCTTTTATCCTTGAAAACATAGTTAAGAAAATGGACAGGCAAGGCACATATGAGGAGAAAATGGCTGCAAAACGTTTTCTGGGTTTGTACCCAGAATATATAATGAACTCTTCCACTCGGTAGATCAAAAGACAAAAATGGGGGACATATTGAACAGAAACTTTACAAGAGAGGGTGCCTGAATTGCCAACAGACACATGAAAAAGCGAGCTTCACAGAACATCAGGGAAATGCACATTAAAATAGTGAGATACCAGCATAACCGAATATAATGACTAATATTAAAAAGACTGACTATGCAAACTGTTGGTGAGGATGGGGTGCAATTAGAGCGCTCGTATTTTGTTGGTGGTAATGCAAAATGGCCCTGTCACTTTGGAAAATGGTAGGCAGCGAGGATCCTATAAAGTTAAATATACACTTACCCTCTGACCCAGCAACCCCATGCCTAAATATCTACCTATTATGGATTGAATTGTGTCCCCCAAAAAGGCATACTCAAGTCTGAACCTTCAGTCATGTAAATGTGAACATATTTGTAACTAGAATCTTTGAAGATGTTATCAGTTAAGATGACACCATAGTTAATTAGGGTGGGTCCTTTTGCCAATATGATTGGCATCCTTATAGCACAGACAGTAAGACAGACAGACAGATGGCCAGGGGACAGAGGAGTGGAGGGAGCCATGCCGCCACAAGCTGGGGAGGGGCAGAAGGCCTTGCTGACACATTCGTTTTGCACTTGTAGCCTCCAGAACCTGAGACAATATTTTTCTCTTGTTTAAGTCAACTAGTCTGTGGTACATCGTTACAGCACCCCCGGAAAGCTAAGATACCACCCAAGAGAAATGAAGACATATCCACACAATGGCTTTTGTGAGAATGTCTATAGTAGCATTATTCAGAATGGCCCAAAATTAGAAACAACCCAAATATTTATCAATTTGTGAAAGGATAAAAGAATTGTAGAATAGTCATACTAAAGAATACTACTCAATAATTTAAAAAGCCACAATATGAATACACACAAAAATGTGGATAATTCTCAAAATCAGTATGCTGAGTAAGAAGTCAAACTTGAAAGACTCTATTATTATTCTATTTGTGTGAAGTTACAAAAAAGGCACAGAAATCAGGTCAATGGTTTCCCGGGGCCAAGTTTTTGAGAAGGGGATTGCCTGCAAAAGAGCAAGAAAAGACATTTTGGGATACTACAAATGTTCTGTATTTGATTGTCTATATTCAAGAGACATATATATGAGAATTCATCACTTAAAATGGGTGAGTTTCATTGTGTATAAATGATACCTCAAAGTTGGAAAATGTCATGCTAGGCGCTATAAAAATACATTGCAACATAATATAAAAAGTATAACCCTATAGATTTAAAAGAAGGCAATGTCTTTAAAAGTTATGAGTTTGTTTTTTCAACCATAAAAGAATTTTTGAAAAAAATCTCTTGATCCTAAAAAACATCACAAGGTTTTCTTTTATTTAGTAGAGATACAAAAATCATAATGCAATAACAGGATTTAAGTGGGCACTCACCAGCTCTCTAGCAAAAAATGGCTGAGAAAGGGGCAAGATCCTGCTTGAGTGAGCTGTTTTGGGAACCCACAAGCAGGAGGCTTCAGGGCGTCGATGTGGAGGGAACTGGACAAAGAGATAAAAAGCCCAAGGGAAAACCATGAGTTTCTCACCCCAGTGGCTGGAAACAGTGGGCGGCTAAGCTTCACCCTCAAAGCAAAAAGCCGCTGAGAACCCCCTGACTCCCACCAGCCACCGAGCAAAAGAGCATTCTCCAGGAGCAAGAGGGTTCTGGAGGAGGGTGGAAAGGGTTTCCTTTCTGTGGGTTTGATTACCTGGACCCCCTTTGAACTTTAGGGAGCATACCAGCTGGCAAGAGGTGGCTCCGCGAAGAGGGGAGAGGCAAATCTGCTAAGGCAGACTGGTTTACCTAGCCTACCTGGGAGAGATGAATTTGGGCTGGGAAAAGGTGGTCAGGCAACTGACTATTGTGCTGAAAACTATCAAAATTCCAACTCCCCTAAGGAAGGCGAGCAGTAGGAAGTGCTTAAAACCTTCCAAGAACCTATTAGGGTCCTCTGGGAGCAGGAGGAGGTCTGGAAGAAGGTTGAGAGTCACTTCTCAGCAGTGAGTTCGGATACCAGGGTCCCATTTGAATTTCAGAATGGAACTCAACCTGACCAGGAGAGGTGAGGGGGGGATATGATCACACAGGCTATCGCGTCCTGCTATGCTGGGGGAAAAAGCAATAAGAATAGAAAGGGGGCAGGGACAGACGGGCTCCTAATCAGCAGGAATCTACACAACTGTAGAGTCAAACCTGCCCAAGGGAAAGCGACTGGATAGCTCTCTAGCTCTCTAGGTAAGTGACCCAACGAGAAAGTTTAGCTCAGTGGAGGATTCTCTACTTTAAATATATGAGGTCCCTGGTTCGTTTCCCAGCTCTCCTTAGAGTAGTGATCCACTGGGTTATCATCACCCAGCTGATACTTTAGGACAGGGAACACATAAACATTATTTTTGTATTAGCTTCTTTTGGGTCTCTTATTTTTCTTTAAAAAAAAAGGTTCATTTTTAAAAATTTAACTTAGTTTACTTGCTAAAACGTGATTCAAAACCTGCAGAGGGCAGGCTGCAGGGTATTTGATTGATGAACACTGGCAGCTTGAGAAGCTCCTCAGGGGCCTAAAAGGGAAGGCTGTTTTTCCTAAATTTTTGTTTGATTGCTTGCTTGAGTGTTTGTTTTTTTTTTGCTCCCTTTTTCACCCTCTTTCTCCACTCCCCCCCATTTTTTTCTTTTCTTTTTAATTAGGTGCTGCTGTCTTGTTTCTTGTTTGTGTCAAAAAGAAAACTTACCACACACACAAAAACAGCAACTAAACAAAACCCCAGAGTAGAGAGAGAAACTAATCAACTGATCAATCTTTATCCATCAAGATAAAGAGATGCCTAAACACCAACAAAAAAATTATAAACCATACTAAAGAACAGGAAAACATGGCCCAATCCAATGAACAAACTAAACCATGAGGAGATGCAGAACATGGAACAACTAATCAGAACTGTCCAAACAAATATCATGAACAAATTTAATGAAGTGAAGGAAGAGATTAAGTATATTGAGAAAACACTGGATAACATACTGAAGAAATTGTAAACATACATTAGAAGATAACAGATATGATGGTGATATCAACCCAAGAAATCAAAAATACACTGGAATCAATAAAGAAACAAAGACTGAATAATACAGTAGAGGATCTGTACCTAATAGATATATACTGAACACTACACCCAAATATTCTCCAGTGCACATGGATCATTCTCTAAGATAGACCACATGTTAAGCTACAGAACAACTCTCAGTGAATTCGGAAAAATTGAAATTATACAAAGTAATTTCTCTGACCACAATGGAATGAAGCTGAAATCAGTAAGGGCCAGAGAAACAGATTAGGCACAAAGATATGGAAGTTAAACAACACACTCTTAGACAAACAGTGGGTCAAGGAAGAAATTACAAAAGAAATCAGTAATTACCTTGAAATGAATAAAAATGACAACACAACATTTCAAAACCTATGGGATGCAGCAAAAGCTATACTGAGAGGGGAATTCATAGCCATAAACTCATATATCAAAAAAGGAGAAAGAGCTAAAATTGAAGACCTAACTGCACACTTATAGTTATTAGAAAAAGAACAACAAACTAACCCCAAAGGAAGTAGAAAGAAGGAAATAACAAAAATTAGAGCAGAACTAAATGAAATAGAAAATAAAAAAGCACTAGAAAAAAATAAACAAAACCAAAAGCTGGTTCTTCGAGAAGATCAATAAAATTGACAAGCCCTTACCTACACTAACAAAGAAAAAAAGAGAAAAGATGCAAATACACAAAATAAGAAATGAGGAAGGTGATATCACCACTGACCACACAGAAATAAAGAGCATCATAAGAGTATAGTTTGAAAAATTATATGCCAACAAGATGAATGATTTAGAGGAAATGGAAAAATTCCTAGAAACACACAAGCAGCCTACATTGTCAAAATAAGAAACTGATGAACTCAACAGACCAATCACAAAAAACGAGATTGAATGTGTCATCAAAAACCTCTCAACCAAGAAGAGCCCAGGACCAGATGGCTTCACAGGTGAATTCTACCAAACATTCCAGAAAGAACTAACACCAATTCTGCTTAAACTCTTCCAAAAAATAGAAGTAGAAGTAACATTGCCTAACTCACTGTATGATGCAAACATTACCCAAATACCAAAGCCAAACAAAGATGCCACAAGAAAGGAAAACTATAGACCAATCTCTCTAATGAACCTAGATGCTAAAATCCTCAACAAAATACTTGCTAATTGAAATCAACAACACATCAAATGAATTATACACCATGACCAAAGGGGTTTCATTCCTGGTATGCAAGGATGGTTCAAAATAAGAAAATCAATCAATGTAATACACCACATGAACAGACTGAAAGAAAAAAATCACATGATCATCTCTATAGATGCAGAAAAAGCATTTGAAAAAATGCAGCACCCTTTCCTGATAAAAACACTGCAAAGGATAGGAATAGAAGGAAACTTCCTCAACATGATAAAGGGTTTATATGAAAAACCCACAGCTAATGTCATATACAACTGAAATCCTAAAAGCTTTCACTCTAAGATTGGGAACAAGACAAGGATGCCCCCCATCACTGCTCCTCTTTAACATTGTATTAGAGGTATTTTCTCAAGCACTTAGGCAAGAAAAATATATAAAAGGCATCCAAACTGGAAAGGAAGAAGTAAAAATTTCATTATTTGCAGACATAATTTTATACATAGAAAGCCCTGAGAAATCTACAACAAAGCTTCTAGAGCTTATAAATGAATTCAGGAAAGTTGCAGGTTATAAGATCAATGCACAAATATCAGTAGCAGTTCTGTATATCAATAATGAGCAATCTGGGGAGGAAATCAAGAAAAAAATCCCATTTACAATAGCAACTGAAAGAATCAAATACCTAGGAATAAATTTAACTAAAGTTGTAAATGGCATACACAGAAAACTACACAACACAGGAAATCAAAGAAGACTTAAATAAATGGAAGACTATTACCTGTTCATGGATGGGAAGACTAAATATCATTAAGATGTCTATCTTACCCAAACTGATCTACAGATTTAATGCAATCCCAATAAAAATCAACATAGCATTTTTTTTAAAACCAAATTGGAAAAACTAACTATGAAATTTATTTGGAAGGGCAAGAGGCCCAAAGTATCCAAAGACATATCCAAAAAGAAAAATGAAATTGGAGGAATCACACTACCTGACCTTAAAACATACTACAAGCCACAGTGGTCAAAACAGCATGGTATTGGCACAGGTAGAAATACCAACCAATGGAACTGAATTGAAAGTTCTGATATAGATCCTCATATATACAGTCATATGATATTCAACAAGGCCACCAAGCCTACTCAACTGGGAGAGAATGGCCTCTTCAACAAATGGTGCTTGGAGAACTGGATATCCACATACAAAAGAATGAGAGAGGAACACCATCTCGAACCTCATACAAAAATCAACTCAAGATGGATCAAAGATCTAAATGTAAAAGCCAGGACCATAAATACCTTGGAAGGTAATGTAGGGAAGCATCTACAGGACCTTGTAATAGGAAATGGTTTCATAAGCTTCACATCCAAAGCATGAGCAGCGAAAGTAAACATAGAAAAATGGGACCTCCTCAAATCAAAAACTTTTGCACCTCAAAGGAGTTTGTCAAGAAAGTGAAAAGACAGCCTACCCAATGGGAGAAAATATTTGGAAACCACACATCTGATAGGAGCCTAATATCCAGCATATATAAAGAAATCCTATATCTCAAAAGTAAAAACACAAACAACCCATTTAAAAAATGGGCAAGTGATTTGAATAGACACTTCTCCAAAAAGAAATACAAATGGCTAAAAAGCACATGAAAAGATGCTCAACACCACTAGCTATTAGGTAAATGCAAATCAAACTACAACGAGATACCATCTTATACCCATTAGACTGGTGGTCATTAAAAAAACAGAGGACTACAAATATTGGAGAGGATTTGGAGGAATGGGAACTCTCATCCATTGCTGGTAGGAATGTAGAATGGCCCAGCCTTTGTGGATGACTGTTTGGTGGTTTCTCAGGAAGCTAACTATAGATCTGCCATATGATCCATCAATTCCACTGCTGGGTATGTACCCTGAAGAATTGAAAGAAAGGACACGAACTGATATATGCACGCCAATGTTCATAGCAGCATTATTCACTATTGCCAAATGCCCATCAACAGATGAATGTATGAACAAATATGGTATATACATACAATGGAATATTATTCAGCTAAAAGAAGGAATACAGTATTAACATATGGGATAACATGGATGAATCTTGAGGACCTTATGTTGAGTGAAGCAAGCCAGGCACTGAAGGACAAATATTACATGACCTCTCTGATATGAATTAAGCAAATCAAGCAGACTCAGAGATCTAGAGTCTGGAAGATAGGATTATAGGAAATAGAAAGGGAGAAGAAGATTGTGAGCCAACATCCATATGGGCAAAATTTATGATAAGTTGGAAGTGAGTAGTTGTGCAGTGAAGAGATATGACAGGTGTGTAGTGATAATATTGGGTTGGGCAGTGCAAGTTGGACGGGGGATAGAGTGGGGAGGGTGGGTTGGATGGTCCATGAAATTGGAGGGGGGGGTTGGGGAATGGAGTAGAACACTGGGGATTAGTGGGTATGTGGTTGAAACTACAATGTTGGGAAAACTCTTTTGGCAATATGACAAGGAAAGGTTATTGAATTAGGGTGTTGGATGGGGGGTCATTTGGGACAGGGAACACCTGGGGCAATCTTTTCAAGAATGTGCGAGTGATCATTTTGTCATTTTGTTGTATCAGTGGGTAGAGATCCACACAATGAGCGGGAAGGGGTTGGGCTCCCATCCTGGGGAGGCCTGATATGATCTCAGTCAGAGGGGTGAGTATCTCTTGAGAGCATGGGCGGTTTCTAATAGGGGAGAACAGACCAGTGTGTCAAGCCCTCAGTATTGTTGCAAGTAACTATGAATGTTGTCCTTCAAGAAGCAAAGCCTGGTGGTCGTTGTGGGTCCTGGGGTGGGGAGGAAGGGAGGAATAGAATAGATGGAAAAGTGGGTATTTAGCAGGCAATGGAAGTATTCTGCATGATCTTGCAATGTTGGATACAGGCCACATTAATTTTCAGCAAAAATGTATAAAAGTGTATGGTCTAAAATGTAAACTATAATGTAAACCATTGACCATGGTTAGCAGCTATGTTTAAATTTTTGTATGTCAGTTCTAACAAATGTACCATACACACATAAAAAGGTTATTAATATGGAAAGGGGGAAAAGGGGGAGGATATTGGGTATATAGGAGTCCCCTATATACTGTATGCGACTTTACTATGACCTAAAACTTCTTGGAAGACAAAGCAAAAAAAAGTAAGACACTGGTGAAGAAATGGAAAAAAATGTCACAGTACATACAGGACAACAGGTATTACAGTGATGAGAGGCAAACGTCAAAAAATTTTTAAAAATATTTTTCATTATTTTTTTAATATCCCCATTTTTAAAATTTTAATTAAGTTTTTATTTTTCTAAATTATTATGTATTTTTTATTTCTTATGTTTAAACCTATCATTATTATTTCATTTTCCTATTAATTGTATTTGGCGATATTCTTGGCTTCTTTTTGAAGAAGTTTTGGACCACAGAAGAGTTACAATTGTAGCACGGGAGGATTATTTGTTTGGGGTGTCAGTGATGGGGGATACATGGGAGGAAGTTCACCAGGGCATACATATAAAGTACATAAATGTGTTCAAATATTCATGGGACATTGTCACAGTGGGTAGAGATTCACACAATAACTAAAATAGTATTGCATTCCCATCCTGGGGAGCTCTGCCACATTCTCTAAAGGAAGAGCAACAATCCCCTGAGTACAGGGGCAATGACTAGTGAAGAAGGATGGTTCATTGATGGGCCCTTCATATTGACAACTAGGCTTATGAGCCTTTGCTCTTGAAATTGCAACTTAGTCTAGTGTTGTAGGGTGCCTAAGAGTTACCTCCTGAAAACCTTCTTTTGGCTCAAATGTGGCCTCTCTCTAAGCTGAACTCAGCATATAAATGCATTAATTCCCGCCCCCCCCCCCAGCATGGGAAATGACTCCCGGGTATAAGCCTCCCTGGCACCAAGGGATTAGTACCAAGAGACTAGCAATACAACTGGAAATAGACCTTAAATAAAAGGGGGAAAAGGTAAAGACAAATGAGTTTAGATGGCTAAGAGACTTCAAAATGAGTCAGGAGGTCATCCCAGAGGTAACGCTTATGCACTTCTTAGCAGGATCGCATAGACTGCAAAAGTAGATACTACCCCAAATAGTGGGGCTCCTAAGGGCTCTGGAGATACCCAGGTCCTACGGTCATGGCAGATAGCTCTAGAGTTTGGTGTCTTGCCAGTGGGCACTACTTTGGAGTTCATGCCGACTGTGACAGAGTTTGGACTCAGTTGTGACTGCTCTACACATCCTCTTCTGTCCCTTCTATTTGAACTTACAGTTGTTGCTGGAGTTGGTAAGCATACACCCAAGAGACTTGAATCTTTGGGCTGTCCATGTGCCACTGGGCCCTGAGCCTCAGTGGAGTTGCAATACCTACTCTCCAGTTCATTGGTATCACCCAGGACAACTAACAAGGAGGTGAGGATGGACAACCACCACACCAAGGAACCAAGAGAGTATACAACTGCAAGCAAGAGAGTCCCATCCATCAGCCATATGGGATCGAAGCCCCCTCTCAATTAGAGATGGAGTGGGCAGCATTGTCCCAGAATCCTCAAGATTGGGGAATAAAATATGTATTAGAGTGGACTTACTGGTATTCTACATGGACTTATTGTGATTCTAGCAATGGAAGAAATTATATCATTGATGTGGAGACAGTGGCCACTGGAGGTGCTGAAGGCAGGGAGAGGGAAAAAGAGGTATAATATGGGGAACTTTTGGGACTTGGAATTGTCCTCAATGACATTGCAGTGACAGATACAGGCCACTATATATGCCACAACCTACAGAATTGAGTGGGAGAGAATGTACACTACAATGTAAACTATAATTCATCATTAGTGGCAATGCTCCAAAATGTGTTCATAAATTGCAGTGAATGTACCACACTAATGAAAGAAGTTGTTAATGTGGGGAAAAGTGGGAGGGCATGTGGGTATCCCTTAGATTACATAAAATGTTATATTTTTTATAACATTTTATGTAATCTAAGTATCTTTTAGTAAAAGTAAAAAACATATTTAAAAAAATTATGTAATAACAGGGTAGTATTGAGGCACAGTTGTAAAGGAAACTTGATTAAGTAAAAAAAAAAAAAATTCAGGAAAACCTAGAATACAATAGTAGCAATAAATAGACATCAGTATCCTTAAAGCACTTAATTGACATAGTTCAAACTAAAAAGACAAACTAAAAAGAAAAACAAAAATCTGTCCCATAATGGAGAAGATAAGGCAAAGAGATAAAGAGAATGATAGATATATAAAATAGGTATTGGATAGCCAACCAAGGATTTTAGTTGTTTCAAAGAAATAAACTTGAATTCATACATAGAAACAATTATCAAAGGTAATATAGAAGATATTGTCTTCGAATTAAAAGAAGATCTGGCTATAGAACTCAATAAGCTTATTGAGCAGTGAATAAAATTAATCAAAGAAACTAACCAATAGGAGTCATGTTCTGTCAAGGTGTTTCACTTTAAAGATAAAGAAGGAATGAATAACGACAAGATAAGCAAGTTTCTTAAAAGAGAACTTATTTTTCTCCTTAATATCCAGCTTCTTAAGTACTTATCTCAGACACTAAAATAAAGCTCACCCTCCTGACAAATACCAACAGGAAAATATTCTCCTTTATTTCAAAAGATAGCTGTAGCAGTTTGGCATTATTTATGAATTCCAAAAATAGATATTGGATTATGTTTGTGAACTGGTCTTTTCCTCTGGGCATATTAGATTATATTGGATCCAGAGGTTTCACTTTTACTTGATTAAATAATGATTAAGGCTTTGATTGGCCACATTAGGATGTTGACTCACAGAGAAACCGCACTGCAGAGAAGGGAGGTGAGAGTTTTTGAGCTGGAGCCCTGGGAAGTCAATATGCAGGAGAAGAACACAGAGAAGAGATACGTGAGGAGTCAGAGAAGGCTCCATTAGACACAGCAAAGGCCGGGGGAAGAGAGATGAGTTGTTTGCCTGAAAGTTTGCACCTGCAGAAACCAGAGCTCTGAGCAGCTGAGCCCAGAGAGAAATGAGTCCCCGGAGAGAGACAAGACTTGTCCCAGCCTACAGCTGATATTGGAAGAAGCTGGGACCATGGAGCCTTCAGAGGAAGAGGAACCCTTGCAGATGTCGGCAGCCATCTTGCTCCAACATGTGGCAACAGACTTTGGTGAGGGAAGTAACTTACACTTTATAGCCTGGTAACTATAAGCTTCTACCCCAAATAAATACCCTTTTGCATCAGTATCCCTTTTGATTGAATAATACAATAGCCAAGTACTATCAAACAGTCCTAAAACTAACAAACAGACCAACAAATAATTTAAAGGTGTAATCCAACTTTTCTAGTTTTGAGTTTTGGCATGGAAGGCTAAAAGACAACATGAAAACAAAACCCAAATCACTGTTTATATAATTATAAAAACCCAAACTATTATTTAGCAAATATGATTTTTAGGCTAAATATAATTATTTTATAGTAATGTTCTAAGTCCACAGTGATTTTTTAAATTAGAGAGGTAGGTTTATTGAAAAGTCATGTATATATACATAAAATTCAGAGTCCCCATATACCTCCCTATTATTAACATTTTGCATTAGTGTGGGATATTTGTTACAATTCATGAAAGGACACTTAAAAAATTGTACTATTAACTATACTTGTATTAACAATATAGTTGACAATAGAGTTCACTGTGTTATACAGTCCTACTTGTATTTAAAAATTATTCTAGTAACATAAATGCAATTTAAAATTTCCCCTTTTAGCCACAGTCACATGTATAATTCAGGGCTGTTAATTATGCTCAGGATGCTGTGCTGCCATCACCTCCATCCATTACCAAACTTTACAGTCGTCCCAGATGGAAACTCCACAACTCGACACAGCCAGTGATATTTAAAGCCAGTAAATTATGGCACTGGAGTGACCAGAATGGGCTCCTCCCATTCTACACATGTGGGAGCCTCCTGGCCAAACAGTAGCCTGTTACATCATTCAGGAGACAACGATCAACTCCTGGTAATAAAGGGACAGAGTGAAAGAAGGATGTTCTTTATAATATAAAGAATAATATTAATAATTTTTGTTTTGTCTATGGGAATTTGGAAGTTATTATTTGTTCTTTATGAACAAATGCAAGTTTAATTGTATATTTATAAAATTAGAACTATTCATGAATTTAAGATGATTTCCACTTTCCAAACACTGTATAATATAAAAGTAAAAAGATCTATAAATCAAAAGATGAAATATAATGGAAATGGCAAGAAAACTTAAAAAGCATACAGTATGAAGCAAAAATAAAAAAAAAAAAAGGCTGTATATATCTGTTAAGATAACAAATACAAAGGTTTTAACCCCTTCCCCTCATTAAAAACCAAAATTCTATAATTTGTGTAAAGTCATAATGAAGATATGTTACTTTGAATGTTACAATATTAAATTATTAAAAAGAAAAGATCGGGGAGCAGGTGTAGCTCAGTGGTTGAGCATCTGCTTCTCATGTCTGAGGTCCTGGGTTCAATCCCAGTACCTACTTAAAAAAAAAAGAGAGATGAGCTTTTATGTCAAGTTAACACCAAAAGAACTGAAGGGACTAATAAATGGAAAAAAAGCAATTGTAAATTGGTTAAAGTTAATTTGTATCAAACACGACACCACAATATAAAGCAAAAGCAAAGTATCTACAATATCTACAAGCAAGTAAATGCTGGTATACAGAGGCTATAAACGGTACAGTGAATAACCAAATATCAAACATTTCATCCCTCAAGAGGAAGTTATGGCTTGTTTTAAAAAATAAATGGATCTATTATAAACAATTGACCATTTACTAGGCCATGTAAAAACTTAAAAACATAAGAAAAATCATAGAGAAATAAACATAATGTCAAAGCAATCATAAGTGGATAATAAGAAAACAATAACATAAAGCTAAGGATCTTCTGTTTATTTGAAATTATGGATAAAATGAAAATACTAGTTAAAAATTTGGGAAATTTTTGTGTGAAAATGTTGACAAAGGCTCCCAATATCTTCAAAATATAACAATCTTATAACAGAAATAGCTACCAACTATATGAAAATGGAAAGGTGACAGGAGAAAATTCATCTAAGATTGGAATACATATGGCTGATAGCTATGTGGATAAAAGTTCAACTTCTGTAATAATCAAAAAAGATATATTGAAGTCAAAAAGTAATTTCAACTCTGAAATTCAGAAATAATTAAAAAGTATATGATATTAAATATCGACAAGGATAAGATGAGTTGGGGACTCTCACATGTATCTGTTGAGAATATAAATCCATAACATTTCTGGGCACAAATTTGGAATATCTATCTTGACACAGTAATTTCCCATCTAGGAATGTTTCCTCAGGACATTATCAGTGATATGCATAAGTAATTTTATGTTAACATGCTCACTACTTGGCTAAATGTAATAATGAAAATAACAAATAAATGGAATGTCCAACATGGGAAGAGTGGTTAAACAATTGTACAATCTGTACAACAGAATATTGTCCAGACATTAGCATGCATATTTTCAAAGAATATTTATGGCTGAGGATAAGTGCCCTCAGTATATTGCTGGGTTAAAACAAAGCATGGGACAAAACAAAATTGCTACATGCCATGACAGACACCTTTGCTTGCCCCGAATCCACTCTCTCCTTCCTTCTTTCTGGGAGAACCCTAGTAAGCATTTATGTAAAGGAAATCCATTCTTGGAAATTAAAATTAAAATTAAATTTAAATTAAAAAGGAAAACTAAATATATGGGTAGAATCACAGAGTCGACATAGCTGGCAACAAATGAGTGAGTCAAAAGATTAGGCCAAAAAAGAATTCCCTCAGAATGCAATGTACTGGGGAAGAAAAGAAATTAAAAAAAAAAAAAAAAAAGAGAGACATAGAGCATAAATCCACAGTAGAGAAAGGAAAGAGGAAAATACTGGAAAAGCAAAAGGCAAGGGTCTTCAAACTGAGGGGATGCATAATGAGTTTCCAAACAACATGAATTTAACAATATCTTTCAATATTTTCTGCACCTTGATTAGGATGCATTTTTCCTTTGGTCCTTGTCTCCAGACCTCCAGGGATCTGTCTTGTCCACTGTCCATCTGCCTACAGCTTCTAATTGTTCCCCCTAGAGAAAGAGCCATGTCTGGGTGGAGGAAGGTGAGGAAGATATACAGGGACAGATCTTGACCTACAGTGCCCTAACTAAGCACCTGCCTGCTGTCTCTCCTCCTCTTTCTTCTCCCTAATTTTCACCTCTGACTTTGGGGCATTCTCAACCGCTCTAACCTTTTGTGGTTTTAATTTCCTGAATATCTCCCTCTGCTGGGCTGTGGCTTCCCTCTCTCTCTTTCATTTGCTTGAATTAACTAAGTTTTCTACTGATTTCCATTAATTTGGTGTAAGGCAGTGGATTCTTCAATCTATGTTGAGCCAGAAGAACTTTTAACAGATCAGTCAGTGGAGGGTTAATTACGGAGCTGTGTGGGGTCAAGGCTGACGAGGCTAAGTGGGCAAACAGGTAACCAGAGCTCATTCCAGATGTCAGGCCAGCCATGCTGGGCTGGGAAGCTGCAGAACACTAAGATACTGAAAATGACTGAAAATGGCTTGGACACTGTGTGGTCCTGAGGCACCGAGACTGGCTGAGCAGGGCTTAGAAGAGCAAGGGCCACTCTTGCTACCTGACCATGGAATCCAGTCCTGACCAGCAATGAAGGCTTGGAGTCGTCCAACAGCCCGTGGATGCGAGACGGGACCTGCTAAATCAGTGGCTGCTTTCATCTCATTTTATTTCCCTGCATGAGTAGGACTTTGGGTGGGGAAACTGAGCCCAACTGGGAGAGTAGGGCAGATAGGGGCAGGATAAATGATATGAAGATGCTCAAAATAAAAAGCTGGAGAGGACAGAGTGCTTTTTACTGATGTCTGTCAATGGACTGGAATGAGAGAGTAGAAGGTGCTCAGGTCTGCAGCCCTCCTCACCCACAAGCTGCCCTAGTTGCCTTGTAGCAAGCCTCACAGGGGGCCTCAAAGCATTTGTAGCGAAACAGGCCTTGTGTGCAGCTCAGAAGAAAGTAAAGCACAGCTGGCTTATGGTGGAGGCACCAGCTGGACAAAAGGAGCTTCCTGCAAGAATCCCAAAGCTCTCATCACCTAATGCAGGCAAGCCAGAAAAATAATAAGCACAAGGGATATTTGGACTTATTCCTATTTTCAGAGACAGTCAATGTTTGGGCTGTGGCCTGCTCTGGGAATATTTTATAATCTGCTGTCTGTTGCCTAGGGATTCATTAGAAGGATTTGCAGATGCTGGGGCTCCTGGACAGATACTGCTGGGATCTCTGCAGAATGTCAATAAAGCTCTCCCTTCTGAAAGCACATGCAAAACGCTGGGGGGCCCCCAGAGGAGCTCTTCATACCAAATTTCTATTTTTCAAAACCGACATTTCAGTTCCCATGATCATTAGGAGATTTACTTCAGAAAGCTAAGTAGCTTCTTCCCCTGACATTCCCCTGCTAACCCAATGTACAGCGGCAGAGTGAATCTCTCTGGGGTGCGTGCGCGGCTCACAGGTGTGTGCAGGCAGCTATGTGCACTCAGGCTGTCCCTGGAAATAGTCACACCACTACTTTCTGAAGCAAACTGCAACTCACCACAGGCAGAGGCCTAGCACATTCAAGCCGGCTTTGTGTTTCTTTGTCAGCGGATTTGGGGTTGAAGGCAAGAACTTCAGGGAGCAACGAGCAGGCTTGCCCCGCCTTCCCGGGTGGCGTCCACAACCGGGATTGACTGGGTTCGAGGCTGGAAGTCCAGAGTCTCCCCGAAGACTGCGGTGCCTGACACGCTGGTGCCCACCCCGGGGCTCCTTGGCCTGAGCCTTCATGTCCTCTCCTTTCTCTTCCCGCTCCTACCCATGGATCTTTCCAGGCCTGAATTTCTTCCGTTTCTAAAGGACTGCAGGAGTCCCTACTAAGGCCAGCCCCCTTCAGAGGCCAGGCCTCACCTAAAATTTCCTCAGAAAGTCCTGTTTACAAACAGCCTCACCTAAAGTAGCATCCGCAGGAGGCTTTGTCTCCATGGCTTCAGCCCCACAAGAAGCCAGGTCAGGACCGAGGACCTTTGACTTGGGCGCAGATTCAGTCCCGGGGTCCCGCTCAGCACGTGGGAGCCGAGCCACGGCAGCTCCTTTCTGGAAGTCCTCACGGGGCTGTGCCCGCGGCCGCGGTGGCCCCTTTCCGCTTGCAGCGCAAACACCGTGTCCCTGCGAGGGCCCCGCGTGGGGAACCCCTCCCCCCACCCCCGCCAGCCACAGCCCCGCTGGCGGCCCCTCCGGGCCTAGCTGCGCCGGAGCACCGAACCCGCGCCTTCTTCCCACCTGCCCGCGGGTGGCGACATGGGCGCGAGGCGCCCAAGGTGAGCTAGCGGCCAGGTGCCCAAGTGCCCAGGTGCGCGCTCGCAACCACCGCCCGGCGCGGCCGGGAGGAGGTGCCGCAATTTGGGGTTCTCTGTGCCGGGCCAAGTCCCCTCGATATTACCAGAGGCGGGGGTTGAGCCCCCAGGGGCGGCCGTCCCCGCCCCTAAGCCAGGTCACTTAGCTTGGTTCCTGCTGCAGAGGCTTTCATATCTTGCGGAACTTCCTAGCAAATGCATGGAGAATGCGGAAAAGTATTTTCATCTTGAGACAGTCTGACGGAAGGGATCGTATCTAAATGGAGTGAGCACCCAGAGACACCCTGGCGCGCGGTTCCCGAGAACCCGGGGCAGCGCGGCCAGGGTCTCTGCCTTTGCCATCGCAAGAAGAGCTTGTTTGCCTCCCCCCACCCCAAGCTCTGAAATTCTAGATTTTTCCCTTTGAAATGCTGGAAGAAGTTTGCGACATTAAAACAGTCGCTCACATGTGCCCCGCCTTTTATAATTTGGAAACTTCTCTCATATATGCCACCTCCAGAATCATTGTCTTTTTGTAGGTGAGTAGCTGAATTCAGAGGGATCAGGTGGCTTGCTTAAGGTCACACGGCTAAGAAATGAGAGCTGAGTATTTTTTAATGTTTATTTTACAGCCACTGCTTTTCCATTAGAACACACATTTAAGTTTGAATCGACCTGGCAGAGCCTTGCTAGATACCAAGGCAGAAATTATGCAAAGATGGTCAGATTGGACAGTCATTTAAAAACTGATAGCACTTATTTTTTACTTCAGAATGAGTAGACCTTTGCTGAGCAACAGTACAGTTCCTCGGGAGCTGGAAACAAGTCCTCAGACCTTCACTGTCTCACTTGTGCTTTCTGTTGGCCTTCATTTTCCTGGTTAGTTACGAATTCGTTTATTCATTCACAATTATTAAACAAATACTGTGTCCTAGGAGCGTTGGTAAAGAGATAATCCAGACAGGCCACTTACCTGCTGGGGCCCTTCCTAGGGCACTGGTGTGTTCCTTGCTTTGAATGGCCCTTAATAGTTTCCATTCCTGCCTTTGGCTTGGGGCTCTGCTCCCCCTTGGAAATATACCTCAGTTAGAAAACAGTTTTGCATTTTGATCTAACTGCAATTTTAAAAATTCATACAATTTCAGCATTTTTCCTATTTAAAATTCATTAATGTTTGCATAAAACAGCCTCATTGCAACTAAAATCTAAACTTTTCTTAGAGTTCCTACGCTTCACAGCTTTATCCAAAGCTTTAATCGTACATGACCTTGGATAAAATACAATACTTTGCAATAGCAGGGCTCATAGACATGCAGTCTTCTTGGTGAAGGGGGCCTTGTGATTTGTTATCCACTGCTAAAGGTACAAGGAATAGGAATAATATTATGTGGCACAGAGATGCAAGTTCAATATTTGGCCATTTCAGCAGAACTAGCGCTGCGCTTGTAGGTGCTGCAGGTACTGGTGGTGAGGTGAAGAAACACTAGTCAATAATCATTGATAGCTAGAGCAGCAGAGCCTTGTGCCTGGTGACAGCCCTCGAGACTTGACTAGCTGTGGGTGGGAATGGCTGGGAATGAACTAAAGCACACTGTTGGCCAAGGGAAGCCACACGCCTCTTGCCCACCCCAGGCCACACATAGGGGTTGCTGTTCTGGACAGGTCAGATCCAAGGACATTGCATGGAGCCACAGACCCAGTGGTGGAGCTTTCAAAGACAGTGAAGATCTGTGTGGTCTCATGAGTGGACTTTTGGACACTGTCCTTTCAGTAACCTGGAGAAGACAGCTTTTCAGGCACTGTTTCTCTGGGAGAAAGCCCAGCTATCTACAGTTTTCTCTTCACAGCCTCATTTAGAACAATCTCTTTCAAAAAATAATTAATTAAAATGTGCACTCCTTTATCTGGGAAAGGCCAGTCGGCTGAGGCTTATGGCAAATGCCCGGGGTCTTCTGCTTCTATCGACCGATCTACCTCCCCCCCCCCCCACCCCCCACACATTGCAGGAGTTATGGGCTTTGGGGTGGAATCAGACTAAGCAAGCCTTTCAGGGTGCTGTAGGATTCTTTACCTTAGGCCAAGAGCGTCCTCTCCCTGGTGTGGCCCAGGTGAGCAAGCCTGGCTCTTTGTGCCTGAGGCCCAGGAAGCATCAAGCGTTCTTTTTGTTAATCTCTGGGCATGCATTTCTCTTAGGGACTTTAAGAAAGGTTGAGAGCAAAACTCAGGTGTTCCGGAGTTCCTGACCATCTTGAAACATAATCACTCAACTACTTTAATTTAGCCGCTTTTATGGATACTGTGGCTTGAATTTTCCTGTATGAATTCCCTGGTAAACAACAACTGCCTCCTGCTAAATATACAATTCAGTAGACAAAGTATTTGGAGCAGGACCTTAGCAATTATCAGTACAAAACACTCAAGAGATGGCTCTTGGATCTGTGCTTGAGTCTTTAATCTTGGACAAGATATTTTGAATTTTTCCTTGGGCCTCAGTTCTTTTCAACAATGCACTACTTTACTGAGGTTGCAAAGGATTAGGATAAATTCATTGATTCTATAGAGCCTCTTAGGTAACTGGAACCAAGGGTACAATTTCATGGATTTCTGAAAAGTCCAGAACACATATTTATGAGCATAGAGTCAAAGAGAAAGTGACTTTAGGAGAGGAAAGAGCCACAGAGCTGGATAAGAAGAGAGCAAAGGTCTTTTTAGACTGTTATGTAGCTATGTGGTTTCATTTTAGACAAACAAGTTGCATAAAAATTTTCAGAAAAATATATTTCACTCCCTCGGAGTGCTTGCGTTATACAAAGGGAAATTGTAAAACCTGGATATTTCTGGGTGTTAGCAAATTGTCTTTTGGTTACCACCTCTCAACCCAGCTCTGGATAGCCTAGTTCCTGACAGTAGGGTGGGGTAGCTTGGGAGCCACCAGGACTTGAACTAGACCTAGCCACTGGTGGGAGAACCTCTGGAAACAGATCCAGCCTCAGAATCTGGGAGGGTGTCCAGTCTAACCGACAGATGAGGAAACCCAAAGGCAAAGGAATAGTCAAAGAAGGGACATGAACGTGGTCTAAGGGACTCAAAGGCAGTCCAGACCTGAGTAACCTCAGGACAGAGCACCCTGGGTACAGGTGACAGTAGGAAATACCGAGCCTTCACTGGTAGTTTTCCTGCTGCTCAGGTAGGGGCGGAGGGATACGAGAGCAAGGCCAGAGCAAGGCCAGGCCAACACTTAGGGACTGGGGCACCAAGAAAGGATCAAAACAGGGATGCAGACCTAAGGTGGGTCACAGTGATGGTAATGGAGGGCACACGGTGTGGCAGAGTCCAGGTAGACCAAGGACACTGGATCAGCTGTGATGGGGCTGAATCTATCTAATTAATCCATCTAGTCACTCAGTATTCATGGAGAGCTTTCAGTGTGCCAGATAAATTCTAGGGAAAAAGGACACAGCAGTGACCATGGCAGACCAGGTTTATGTCTACATGCGTTTACATGTATACTAAGTTAGTTGGTAATAAATGATGGAAAAATTAAGAGAAACTCTTCTATCACTTTTATATTAATGTTTTTATTTTTAATTTAAAAAGTAAAGGAAAAAAAAAAAAAAACAAAAACAACAACAAAGAAGTGGAAATAACCATAATCCCAACACTTCAAAATTACATCAAAGTAAAAGATGTATTTTTCCTACATCCATTCCAACCCGCCCAAAATGCAGTTTATCCCATTTCAGATTTAAAAAAAAATTCTTACAGGTATTGGGTATATATTCTATGCATTTTGGTAAGCAGTTTTGCTTTATTCACTTAACAATAGGTTATGAACATTATTCCAAGTCAGTACATGCAGAGCCACCTGATTATTTTATGAGTAGCCTAGTAGCCTGTAGTATGGGTCTGCCTTCACGTAGTCAACTCTTTCCTTCTTGATAGGCATTGCAGTTGTCTCCAGCTCTTAAAACTTATAGACAACTGATGTTGTATCTTTATATATATATATATATATGTATGTATTTTTTTTAAAGATGCTTAGATTACATAAATGTTACACAAAAATTACAGGGATTCCCATATTCCTCACCTCCCACACCTCCCTTAACCTCCCACATAAACATCTTTCATTAGTGTGGCACATCACCTGCAATGGATATACACATCCTGGGACATTGCCACTAAGCATGGACCATAGTTCACATTGTAGACCACACTCTCTCCCACACACTTCTGCATGTTATATGCTGATGTAAAATGGCCTATATCTGTTGTTGTAATGTCACTCAGGATAATTCCCGAGTCCTGAGAAAGCCCCTGTATCACAACTGCTTTTCCCTTCCCTGCCCCCAAAGCATCCAGTGGCTACTGGCTCCACCTCAATGTTGTATTTTCTTCCATTGCTTGAATCACAATATGTCTACAACAGAATACCATTAAGTCCACTCGAGTTTATAGCTCTTCCCCCAATCCTGAGGAATCTGGGCTGGTGATGTCCACTCCACCTCCAAGGAGAGGGGGCTTATATCCCATGGATATGGTGGATGGGATTATCCTGCCTGCGGCTGCAGGCTCTCTCCATTCCCTGGAATGGCTGTTGTCCATCATCGTCTCCTCGCCAGGTGACTTGGGTGAGTCCATTGAGCTGTAGAGTAAGAGTTGCAGCTCCACTGAGATTCCAGGCACAGCTGGCACATGGGCAGGCCAGAGGCTCCAGTCTCTGGAAGTACACCTACAAACTCCAGCACCACATAGAGGTTTGAATAGAAGGGACTGATGGACCATGTGCAGGGAGGACTTATTTGAATCCAACTCTGTCACTCTCAGGAGCACAGATTCCAAAGTAGATCCAACTGATAAGTCAGCAATCTCTGGAGCTATCCCCGCTTATATAGGACCTGGATGTCTCCAGAGCCTTCAGGAGCCCCTCTGTGGGGGGTGATATCCACTGTAGTGTTCTATGAGATCCCACTGAAGTGTGCGTAAGCATTACCTCTGGGATGACCTCCTGACTCTCTTTGAAGACTCTTAGCCACATGAACTCATTTGTCTTTACCTTTCCCCCTTTTATTCAAGGTCTTTTTCGAGTCGTATTGCCAGTTGGCACTTGGTATTAATCCCTCATTGCCAGGGAGGCTCATCCCTGGGTGTCATGTCCCACGGTGGAGGGAAGGTAATGCATTCATATGCTGAGTTTGGCTTAGAGAGAGGCCACATTTGAGCAACAAGGAGGCTTTCAGGTGGTAACCCTTAGGCACCCCATAACAGTAGGCTAAGTTTCAATTACAAGAGCAAAGACTCATAAGGCTAGTCATCAATAACAAAAGCCCATTGGTGGACCATCCTCCTTTGCCAGACACTGCCCCTGCACTCAGGGGACTGTTGCTGCTCCCTTGGAGAATGTGGCAGAGCTCTCCAGGCTGGGAATTCAGTATTCCCTCATTTATTGAGTGATTGTCTACCTACTGTGACCCTGCCCCACCCCTTGATCATTTGAACAATTTTATATATCTTTCATGTATATTCAGGTGAACATCTTCCCATGAAACCCCCATCCCAGACATCCCCCACCAATGATCCTCTGCTGCCCCCATTGTAACCCTTCTGTGATCTAAACCTTCCTTGAAGATGAAGCCCCTATCAAAGCCAAATACAATTAATAGGAAAATGAAATAATAAAGATAAGTTTAAATGTAAGAGAGAAAATACATGGAAACTCAGAGAAAAAAAAACTAAAAATAAAATAAAATTAAAGGATTGGGACATTCAAAAAATGGGAAAAAAAAATTATTATTATTATTGTTTCCTTTTATCACTGCATTATCGGGTGTCCAGTCTGTACCGTGGCACCTTCCCCCTCTCACTCCCCAGTGTCTCCCAAATTTTCATTTAATTTTCAAAGAAGTTTTATGTCACAGCAAAGTCACACACAGAATACTAGAGACTCTCATATACCCAATCCTCCCCCTTCCCTCACCCCATATTAAAACCTTTTTTATGTGGATGGTAGCATTGTTACAACTGTTATACAGATACTGAAACAAAGCTACTAAACATTGTCAATGGTTTACAGTATAGGTTACAATTTAGATGATACAGTTTAATAATTTTTGATGATATTTACCATGTCCTGTGTCCATTACTGTAAGGTAATGAAAAACATTTCCCATCACCACTAAATACCCCCTGTTTGATCTTTTTTATTCTTCCTCCCCATCCCCCTGGGGCATATGACACTCCCTGTCTTGACTCATTGGATGACAAGATTCATAGTGACATGCAACAAGAGGTCTTGACATGCTGATTGTCCTGCCCAATTAGGATCCACCCTTGTGCCTAAGAGACACCCACCCGTCTGTTTCTGGGTGAATCTTCCTCCCAAAAATGGGGGTCCATCTCCCTCCCACTCACCGTGTGGGTCTCCACTCCCCAACACAATACATTAGGACAGGATGAACACTCACACACTCCCCAGAAGCCTACTCCAGATGTGCCCCATCTTGAATGCCCCCCCAACCTACACCCTAACCCAGTGACACTACCTTGTCATATTGCCATAAGAGCATTCCCACTCCTGCACTTTCAACATCATACCCACAAATCCCATGTTCACCTAGTCCCCCTCCCATCTCTCCCCCCAGTATCCCGGGTATTCCAACCTGCTCTTCCTAATCTGCCCAGCTGTCAACCCTGCACCATCAAACCCACTAATTTCACTACCTACCTGTCCTGTCCTTCAATATGCAATTATACTCTATCACTTTACCATAGGTTATGTCCATATGGGTAATGGCTCACAACCTACTCTTCTCTTTCTCTCTCTTGTTAACCTATCTTTCAGGCAATGGTTCTCAGAGACTGCTCACTTGCCTCAATTCAAATCAGTGAGGTCATATACTATTCATCCTTCAATGCCTGGCTTGCTTCACTCAACATAAGTCTTCAAGATTCATCCACGTTATTCTGTGTGTTATCACTTTATTCCTTCTAACAGCTGAGTAATATTCCATTGTATGTATATACCACATTTTGCTTATCCATTCATCTGTTGATGAGCACCGGGGCTGATTCCAACTTTTGGCAATGATGAACAATGCCGTTATGAACATTGGTGTGCATATATTTGTTCGTGTCTTTGCTTTCAGTTCTTCTGGGTATATACCCAGCAGTGGAATTGCTGGATCATACGGAAGATCTATTGTTAGTTTTCTGAGGAACCGCGAAACTATCCTCCACAGTGACTGGACTATTCCACAATCCCACTAGCAGTGGATGAGGGTTCCTATTCCTCCACATCTTCTCCAACACTGATAGTATGCTGTTTTTTTAATAGCTGCCATTCTGATGGGTGTAAGATGGTATCTCATTGTAGTTCTGACTTGCATTTCCCTAATAGCTAGCAATGTCGAGCATTTTTTCATGTGCTTTTTAGCCATTTTTATTTCTTCCTTGGAGAAGTGTTTTTTCAGGTCACTTGCCCATTTTTTAAATGGGTTGTTTGGCTTTTTATTTTCAAGGTGTAGGATTTCTTTATATATGCAGGACATTAAGCTCCTATCAGATATATGGCTGCCAAATATTTTCTCCCATTGGGTAGGCTGCATTTTTATTTTCTTAATAACATCCTTTGAGGTGCAGAAGTTTTTAATTTTGAGGAGATCCCATTTATCTAATTTTTCTCTTGCTGCTTGTGTTTTGGGTGTGAAGTTCATGAAACCATTTCCTATTACAGGGTCCTGTAGATGCTTCCCTACATTATCTTCCAAGGTCTTTATGGTTTTGGCTCTTATATTTAGATCTTTGATCCATCTTGAGTTGATTTTTGTATAAGGTGTGAGATGGTATTCTTCTCTCATTCTTTTGGATATGGATATCCAGTTCTCCAAGCACCACTTGTTAAAGAGGCCATTCTCTCCCAACTGAGTGGGCTTGGTGGCCTTGTTGAATATCAGATGACTGTATATGCGAGGATCTATATCAGAACTCTCAATTAAGTTCCATTGGTCAGTATGTCTATTCTTGTGCCAATACCATGCAGTTTTGAGCACTGTAGCTATGTAGTATGTTTTAAAGTCAGGTAGTGTGATACCTCCAACTTCATTTTTCCTTTTCAATATGTCTTTGGCAATTTGGGGCCTCTTACCTTTCAAAATATATTTTGTAGTTAATTTTTCCAGTTCCTTAAAAAATAGTGTTGATTGTTATTGGGATTGCATTAAATCTGTGGATTAGTTTGGGTAGGATTGACATCTTGATGATGTTTAGTCTTCCTATCCATGAACAAAATATGCTTCCATTAATTTAAGTCTTCTTTGATTTCCTTTAACAGTGTTGTGTAGTTTTCTGTATATAAGTCTTTTACATCTTTAGTTAAATTTATTCTTAGGTATTTGATTCTTTTGGTTACTACTGTAAATGGTAATTTTCTTGATTTCCTCCTCAGATTGCTCATTATTTGTGTACAGAAATGCTACTGATTTTTGAGCATTGATCTTATAGCCTGCGACATTACTGAACTCCTTTATAAGTTTTAGAAGCTTTGCTGTAGATTTCCCAGGGCTTTCTGTGTATAGGATCATGTCGTCTGCAAATAATGAAATTTTTACTTCTTCTTTTCAAAGTTGGATGCCTTTTATATCTTTTTCTTGCCTCAGTACTCTAGCAAGTACTTCAAAGACAATGTTAAATAGGAGTGGTGATAGTGGGCATCCTTGTCTTGTTGATCTTAGAGGGAAGGCTTTTAGGATTTCACCATTGAAGATGAAGTTAGCTTTGGGTTTTTCATATATACCCTTTATCATAGTCTGAAAGTTTTCTTCTATTCCTATCTTTTGCAGTGTTTTTATCAGGAAAGTGTGCTATATTTTGTCAAATGCTTTTTCTGCATTTATAGAGATGATCATGTGTTTTCTTTCTTTATATCTGTTTATGTGTTGTATTACGTTGATTGATTTTCTTGTACTGAACCATCCTTGCATACCCGGGATGAAACCCTCTTGGTCATGGTGTATAATCCTTTTGATATGTTGTTGAATGTGATTAGCAAGTATTTTGTTGAGGATTTTAGCATCTAGGTTCGTTAGAGAAATTGGTCCGTAATTTTCCTTTCTTGTGGTATCTTTGTTTGGTTTTGGTATTAGGGTAATGTTGGCATCGTAGAATGAGTTAGGCAATATTCCTTCTACTTCTATTTTTTGGAAGAGCTTAAGCAGAATTGGTGTTAGCTCTTTCCTTAATGTTCGGTAGAATTCAGCTGTGAAGACATCTGGTCTTGGGCTCTTCTTAGTTGGGAGGTTTCTGATGACTGAGTCTATCTCTTTACTTGTAATTGGACTGTTGAGTTCATCAATTTCTTCTTTCATCAATGTAGTCTGTTTGTGAGTTTCTAGAAACTTGTCCATTTCCTCTAAATTATCATCCTTGCTGGCATATAACTTTTGAAAGTGTCCTCTTATGATACTCTATTTCTGTGGGGTCAGTAGTGATATCCCCTTGCTCATTCCTTATTTTGTGTATTTGAATCTGTTCTCTCGTTTTCTTTGTTAGTTTGGCTAAGAGTTTGTCAATTTTATTGATATTCTTAAAGAACCAGCTTTGGTTTTGTTTATTTTTCCTAGTGCTTTCTTATTCTCTATTTCATTTAGTTCTGGTCTAATCTTTGTTATTTCCCTTCTTTCTACTTCCTTTAGGTTTAGTTTGTTGTATTTCCATTTCCTCCAAGTGTGCAGTTAGGTCTTCAATTTTAGCTCTTTCTTCTTTTTAAATATATGTATTTATGGCTATGAACTTCCCTCTCAGGACAGCTTTGGCTGCATCCCATAGGTTTTGATATGTTGTGTTGTCATTTTCATTAGTTTCAGGTAGTTCCTGATTTCCTTTGAGATTTCCTCCTTGACCCACTGTTTGTCTAAGAGTGTGTTGTTTAACTTCCATATCTTTGTGCCTAATCTGTTTCTCTGGCCCTTAGTGATTTCCAATTTCATTCCATTGTGGTCAGAGAAATTACTTTGTATAATCTCAATCTTTCTGAACTCCTTGAGAGTTGTTCTGTGGCCTAGCATGTGGTCTATCTTGGAATATGATCCATGTGCACTCGAGAAGAATGGAAATCCTGCTGTATTTGGGTGTAGTGTTCTGTAAATGTCTATTAAGTCTAGGTCTTCTAATGTATTGTTCAAAGTCTTTGTTTCTTTATTGATTCCCTGTCTAGATGTTTTGTCTAATGATGATAATGGTGTATTAATGTCCCCCACTATAATTGTAGAGGCATTTATTTCTCCACTTAATTTTTCCAGAGTTTGTCTCATGTATTTTGAGGCACCCTGATTAGGTGCATAAATGTTTATTATTGTTTTCTCTTCTTGAGAGTTTACCCCTTTTACTAACATATAGTGTCCATCTTTGTCTCTTACAATAGTTTTGCATTTAAAGTCTATTTTGTCTGATATTAGAATAGCTACTCCTGCCCTTTTTTGGCTCTTTTTAGCTTGTAAAATTGTTTTCCAGCCATTCACTTTCAGCCTCCTTGAATCCCTGGGTTGAAAGTGGGTTTCGTGTAGACAGCATATAGATGGATCATATTTCCTTATCCATTCTGCTAAAATGTGTTGCTTGACTGGTGAGTTTAATCCATTAACATTCAGTGTTATTACTCACAATGAATTTCTTACTTCAGCCATATTTTTTCTTTGGGTTAATGTATGTCATATGTTGTTTTGTTTCTGTTTTTGTCTTTTTAGTTGTTTTTAAACTCTCCTCCAACTCTGTCTCCCTTGTTTTTTCCTTTCAACGTGTAGAATATCCTTTAATATTTCTTGAAGTGCATGTTTCTTATTGGCATACTCTCTTAATTTCTGTTTATCTGTGAATATTTTAACTCTACATCATTTTTGAATGCCACTTTTGCTGGATAGAAAATTCGTGGCTGGAAGTTTTTTTCTTTTAGGACTTTGTCTATGTCATACCACTGTCTTCTTGCCTCCATGGTTTCAGCTGAGAAATCAGCACTTAATCTTATTGTGTTTCCCTTGTATGTGATAGTTCTCTTTTCTCTTGCTGCCTTGAGTATTTTCTCTTTGTCTTGAGCATTAGACATTTTGACAAGTATATGTCTTGGAGTTGGCCTGTTGGGATTTATACTGTTTGGAGTGCACCGTGCTTCCTGGATCTGCACATCCATCTCTCTCAATAGGGTTGGGAAGTTTTCAGCCATTATTTCCCTCAACACTCCTTCCGTTCCCTTTCCCTTCTCTTCTCCTTCTGGGATGCCTATAATGTGTATGTTTGTGCATTTTGTGTTGTCAGTTAAATCCCTGTGTCCCTGCTGGGTTTTTTCTATCTATTTGTCTATCTGTTCTACTATCTGTTTTATTTCAGATGTATTGTATTCCACATCACTACTTCTTTCTTCTGCCTGTTCAATCTGCTGTTATGTGAATCCAGCATCTTTTTGATTTCTTGGATTGTGCCATTGATCACCGTCATATCCATTATCTTTTTATGTATGTTTACAATTTCTTCAGTATGTTCTCCCAGTGTCTTCTTAATATTCTTAATCTCTTCCTTCACTTCATTGAGTTGGTCCATGATATTTGTTTGGAAATCCTTGATTAGTTGCTCAATGTTCTGCATCTCTTCCTGGTTTTTAGTTTGTTCATTGGACTGGTCCATGTCTTCCTGCTTCTCAGTGTGGTTTGTAATTTTTTGTTGCTCTCTAGTCATCATTTTATCTTGATGGGTTTATTAGGTTGATTAGCTTCTCTCTCTGCTCTAGAGTTTTATTTAGCTGGTGGTTCTGTGTGTGTGTTAAGTTTTCTCTTTGACACTTTTTCTTATTTTATTTCCTTGCTTCTTTCTATGTTCCCTTGAAGGCAAAAAATTAGGGCCAGAGTAATTGAAAGATGTGAGAAAGGAAGAAGGATAATAGTAATATTGATAAAAGTTAGAAGAAGGGCCTTATAAGACTTAGTGAAATGAATATTTAGCTCATGTAGGCAGTGTAGAGTAATAGGGAAAAAAGTGGAGTACCTACAATGGACTGAGAAACCAAGTAGAGGAATATATATATAATGATTTAAAAGGCAAGAATGATGAGGAGGGAGAGAAAGAGTAAATAAAGGGCTGAAAGGAAAAAGTTAATATTAATAAAAAAAAGTTGTGGGCTAATGAAAAAACGTGGTATGTAAGAACCACAACAGAAAGCAGAAGGCAGAAAAATGAAGGAAGGGGAAGAGATAGCTTGGGAGGCAAAATCAATATAGACAGAGAATGGGAAATCACTGAAGAAGCTCAGCAAAGAAGAGACAAGGTAGCAGCACCTAATTAAAAAGAAAAAAAAAAGAAGGAAAAAAGAAGGGTGCGGGGGAGGAAAGAGGAAAGAAAAGCTAGAGACAACAAATAAACAGAGAAAAACCAAACAACCACACAAGCAAGCAAAGAAATCTAAGGAAGAACAGTGTTCCTTCTTGGGCCCTTGTGGAACCTCTCAGCCTGCTTGTGTTTATCATTCAATTGCCCTGCAAGGTTCTAGCTGTTGGTTTTGAGGCAGATTTTAACTATTAAACTTAATTAAAAAGAATAATTCATTTTTTATTTTTTAAAGTGACTGTCTTCTTTCTTTTTTTTTTGCGAAATAAGGGACCCAAGGGAAGTCCTCTTCTAGACCACCCCCTTCACCGAGTGGACCCTAAGTAGGCTCGTGGAAACTAATCAAGACTTCCTACTTCCTGGCCTCCCCAGGGGAGCTGAAACTCTCATGCTTATCTGTGTAGAATGATAAAATTGGCTGACTCTGCCCCCTCTGGAACCAAGCCTCAGTGTCACTGGCCTGCTGGGTAACTCGGGCTTCCTCAGCAGATTCTCCACTCCCCTCTGCCTAGTGTTGATTCAATCCAGCTATTTTGCTCCCCAAAGGTGAAAGGGGTTCCAGGCAGCCAAATCCACAGAAAGGAAACCCCTCTCAACCCATCGCCAGAACCCTCCCACTCTTGGAGAATGCTCCCTCTCACCAGTTGCTGGCGGGAGTCACGGCTCAAACCAGCTTTTTTCCCTGAGGGTGGGGCTCAGCTGTCTCTGCTAAACTCCATGGGCAAGGTTAAAACTCACGAATCTCTACCGAGCAATCCACCCCATGGAGCTGGCTCCAGATAGATGTCCCAAGCTTCTTGCTATGTGCACCCACAGCACAGACCCCTGGGCAGGACTCTGTCCCCAATCAGCCGTCAGAGAGCGAGTCAGCGAGAGTCTTCCTAAACCAACACCATCTTGCCTCTCCTAAACTGATTTTTAATGTCACTAAAGGAAATATAATAGTTAAAATGCCTCCACAAACTACAAGTTCTTAACAATGCATGTCCACTTTCAGGTTTATGTACTGAATCTGATATTTTTCTTTTTCTTCAATTCATCATTTGTGGAGTCCTCTAACATTATCCAGTGTATCGGGGGAGGTTTTTCAGGATGCTGCTTCCGTCGCTGTGTTGATGACGTCACCCCTCCACCATTGAATTTTTATTTTAAGAGGTAGGGGAGCATGAGCCCAGGACCTCCAAGGAGATGGTGAAGCAATCCTGCCGGGAGAAGGCTCAGAACCTGAAGGAACAGCAGCAGCTCATTCTGTGCAACCTGCTGAGGACAAGTACTGTGCTGACTGCGAGGCCAAAGGTATCACTGATGTCGCTGCCTTCGGCTGGGGCCTCCTGCGATTGGTGATCTTCCCGTCCCTCATGGCCCAAGCGGATGCAGCAGGTTGTCTGATGTTGTATCTTAAATCTCTTCTGCATAAGGTCCTCAGTGGTTCCAGAGCACAGGGAGGGGTTGGGTTTGAAGGTGGTAGCCTCAGGGGAACAGGGATGGGGAGGAGGCTGGGAAGCAGGCACAGCCCGAGGGTGCATGGGGCCCTTTCTTGTCAGATGTCCTTGTCATCTCACAAGGATAGTCGATACTCTGGGCCTTCATTACCAGTTATGCATCTTCTCTGCTGCATCCTTGTAGCAAACGTAAGGCAGCCTCGTTCAACCTGTGCCTTCTTTATGAGAACCAGAGGGGTGCCTTTGGGAGACTTTGGGCTGGGGGTGTTTCTGCTATCAGAGTGAAATTTCCTAAATACTCTTTGGCCAAAAGAGAGAAATCGGAAGACAGGAGGAGAGAGAACATCGTAATATTTTTATTTTTATTTTTATTTTATTTTATTTTTTTAAGATTTTATTTATTTATTCATTTATTCCCCCCTTGCTGCTTGTGCTCGCTGGGTCAGCTAACCATACCGTGCGGGCGGGCTTGCCTTCACCAGGAGGCCCCGGGAACCGAACCCGGGGCCTCCCATATGGTAAACGGGAGCCCTACTGATTGAGCCACAGCCGCTTCCCCGTAATATTTTTAATAAAAATAAACTTTGGAAAAGTTTTGATGCAGTTACTGAAATCACTGAGCCCTCCGTTAAGTTAGAGGTTCATGAAAAAATGTCTTTTCTGGAATGTTAAAGCTAATTTCTACATATTTTCTTTCCAAGTTCCTTTTATGAGAAGACAACTTGCAGCAAAAAAATCAAGCTTCAGGACTCCAGAAATTGCATGCCTTTCTCAATATGCCAGCTCTTCCATTTCCCAAGAGATCGCCTTCCCTGGTACAGCCGCATGCTTGACAAATTTTTCATTTCAGATTTTGACTGATTTTTCTGAAAAAACAAAAACCTATTACTTTATTCCAGAAAATGTTAGCAAGAGTGGCACTCCAAGAGTCTCCTCCGAAAGGCAAGATAAGCCGGCCTCGGTACTTTCCTGTTATTTTCTTCTCAGAGTCGGTCTTTCTTGCTGCTCACTGCTCTTTAGGCCACCTTGATGCTCCCATGCCACATTGCACTTCATTATTCCTTTTTATGACTTGGAATAATTAGCAGCCACAAGGGCCACTCATTCCTCTGTGTCATCAAGGGCAGCAGTAATTGTGCCAAATGTTTCCTGCTGGAGCCTGGTACTTCCCATGTCGCCTCCATTTGTACTTTAATTTTGGTGTTTGTTGCACTTGCTATATTTTGTTCTTTATATTTCAAATTAGGGGAAAGAGTTCATGAAAGACAGTACCTTGCTGTGACTCATATAGAACTATGATGCAAAAGAAATTCAGTAAATAGGAGTCTTTGAGTATGGTCTTGAGTGGAATTTGAAACAAAGGAAAGAAATGGAGTCATCAGATCTGGGCCTGAGATTCTACTATAAACTGCATGTGTGGGGCAGATGGCAGTGGGGTTGTGTGGCTACCTAGGAACTCTATTTGCGCAGGAGCCTCAGGTTCATGAAATAGCTCAAATTTAGTCTTTTGACATCTCCAGTGGAGTTATGCATATAATCACAGAGACACTGTACAAAAAGAAGAGGATACAACTTTTGAAGCTTGTCTTCTCTTGCAAGACTGTACCATCTGGAATCCACAGTGAGTTAATTTCTGTCAATTTGTAGTTGTCTGATGATGAGTGTCATTACACTGCATATGTGATTGTGCTTTATAAAAACAGTGTTATTGAGATATAATTGACACTATGCACATTTAAGGTGCACAATTTGATCACTTTTGACATATACAAACACCTGTGAAACAATCACCATAATCAAGATAGTCATTCCCAAAAGTTTTCTCTTACCCTTTGTCATCCCTTTCTCCCTGCCCTTTCTGCCCAGGCAACCAGTGAACTGCTTTCTGTCATTAGACATTAGTTTGCATTTCTTAGAATTTATATAAATGGAACCATACAATATGCACTAATGTTTGTCTGTCTTCTTTCACTCAGCACAATTATTTTGAGATAAACCCATGTTGTAGTGCATGCCAATTTTTAATTCAATTTTATTGCTGACTAGTACCACTGTATGGATATACTGCAGTTTCCCCATTCACCTATTGATAGATGTTTTCATTGTTTCCAGTTTTTGGCTACTACAAAAATATCTGCATGAACATTTGTGTACAAGAATTTTTATGGACATATGCTTTCTTTTCTCTTGGGCAAATACTTAGGAGTGGAATGGACTGACCATATGGTAGGTATATGTGTAGCTTTTTATGAAACTGTTAAAAACAGTTTTCCAAAGTGACTGTGGTATTTTATATTCTCACCAGCAGTGTACGAGAGTTCTAGTATTTCCAAATGATATCATTGTTTTTTTATGTTATTTTTTACCCATTATAATATGTATGCAGTGATATCTCATTTGATTAAAATTTGCATTTCTTTAAAGAAAAATATTGCTTAGCATCTTTCCATGCACTTTTTTTTTTTTTTTTTTTGCCATCCACATATCTTCTTTGGTGAAGCGTCTTAAAATCTTTTGCCTATTTTTAAATTGAGTTGTTTGATTTTTTATTATTGAGTTTTGAGAGTTCTTCATATATCTTAAGTAGAATTCTTTTTATCAGATATATATGCTTTACAAATATTTCTACTTAATCTTTGGCTTGTCTTTAACAGTATCTTTTGAATAGCAAAAAAAATTTAATTTTGATGAAGTCCAATTTATTTGTTCTTGGTTTGGGGGACTCCAAGATTATCCCCAGGTCCAAGCATGGGGGTTTTGCAAGGAGGATTCAAAGATAATTTTCCTCATGGATAGTCAAGATTTATTAGAGCAAAAAGATAGAAAGGAAAATTAGCCAAGGATTTTGGAGCAAAGTCTGGAGGAAATGAGGTGCAAGCTTCCATGAGTCTTCTCTAAGTGGAGACACCCCTGATGTGCTTCATTCTTCCAGCATTGAATTGTGACAGCACACGTGAGGTCTGGCTTACCAGGAAGGCCATTAGAGGCTTAGTGACTAAGGTTTTTATTGGGGGCTGGTCACATAGGCACCCTCTGCCTAACACACACAAAAATTCCAGACTTCTAGAAGGAAAGCAGTTGTTCAGGATAAACCCTATTATTCGCACAAACAGATTAAGCATGGTGAGCCATTCTTATCAGTCAGGAATGGTGGGAATTCTCCTGAAATCCCAATATCTAGACACTAGTCTAGAAAACAAGCAGGACTTTCTAGGAATAACAGTATCAGGCCTACTATGTTCATTCATTTCTGCAGTTCTTTCCTGAGTCGCACATTGTATTTAAAAAATGTTCCCCTACACCAAGGTCACAAAGGTTTTCTCTTATGTTTCCTTCTATAAGTTTTATAGCTTTAGGTATAACATTTAGGCCTATGATCCATTTTGAATTAATTTTTGTATATGGTGTGATGTAGGGACTGAAGTTCATTCTTTTTATGGATGAATAGCCAATTGTTCCAACATCACTTTTTGGAAAGACTTTCCTGTATCCACTGAATTGACTTTGCACTTTTGATAAGTCAGTTATCTATATATTTGTGGGACTATTTCTGGACCCTATTCTGTTCTATTAACCTAAGTATCTATCTTTACATATGGTCTTTTTGCTGTAGCTTTATAGTAAGTCTTGCATCTATTATTATCCTTCCAACTTTTTTTAAAAATTGGTTTGAGAAGAGGGTTATTGTAAGATGGCAAGGTAGGAGCTCCAATAATCAGTCCTTCCACCAAAACAACTATTGACAGGCAGGAAATGTCTGAATCACCTATTTTGGAACTCTGGCATCTAGTGTAATGCTTTGTAGCATCCAGGGGAGGGCTGGAAGAAGAGGCTGGTAAAGTGCAGTAAATATCAGTGAATTTCATCATCCATGCAGCAGCTATCACCTCCCACTCACCAATTGCATGGCAGGCAACAGTGGGAACTACAGCTCAGGCTCCTGGTGCAGCTTGCTGGTGCCAGGGTGGGCTATAAGGACCTAGTTCTCTAAAATCCATGTATATGTGGGCTGATAGCTGATCACTTTGGGGATAAGCTCGGAGGATGTCCATTTTTCCAACTTCCCAAGACAAAAGCAACATTGGAGTCTTAAAGAGGTAGTACCATTTTTTTTAAATCTCTTTTCTCTTGCCATTACCCATTTAGGAGCAAAAATACTTTGGAAAAGTCATAAAATGAAGGCTCCAGCTTTCAAAAACAAGATCAACAAAAAACTTACCAATTGCAGAGGAGTAGGGGACTTAGATTTCCAGTTATAAAAAGATAAGACTCAGAATGTCCAGTTGTCAACACAAAATTACAAACACAGAAAGAAACAGTTAAGTATGGCCCATTCACAGGAAAAAATAATTTGCCAGAAACCATACTTGCAGAAGATCATACATTGGAGCCATTAGACAAAGACTTTAAAACTACTGCTTTAAATATGTTAAAAGGAATCCAAATACAAAGAACTAAAGGAAATGAGGAAAACTTTGTCTGAACAAAATAAAGATTTGGGAGTTATAAAAAGGAGGCAAACAGAAATTTTGGAGCTGCAAAGTATAATAATTGAAAAGAAAAACTCATTAGATGGAATGGACTCAATAGCAGATTTGAACAGGCAGAAGAAAGGATCAACAAACTTGAAGACCAGACCATTCAAATTATCCATTGTGAGAAGTGGAAAGAAAAAGTAATGAAGAAAAATGAGCCTGAAGTAGCTGTGTGACACCATCAAGCACACCAACATATGCATCATTGGAATTCTAGAACAAGTGAAAGAGAAAAAAGATAGCAAAAGTGTTTGAAGAAATGACGCTGAAAACTTCTCAAATCTGATGAAAGGCATGAATATACACATTCAGGAATTTCCACAAATTCCAAACATGATAGATGGCAAGAGATCTACACCAAGACACATTATAGCAAAATTGTTCAAATCCAAAGATGATTTTGAAGGCAGCAAGAGAGAAGTTGCTTGTTACATACAAATTATCCCCAATAAGATTAACAGTGGATTTCTCATCAAAGGCCCTGGAGGCCAGAAGACAGTATGATGATATATTTAAAGTCCTTAAAGAAAAAAAAAAAAAAAAAACTTGCCAACCAGGAATTCTATATCTGGCAAAATTATCCCTCAAAAACGAAGGAGAAATTCATATATTTATAAATAAACAAAACTGAAAGAGTCCATTCCCAGAAGATCTTCCTTACAAGAAATGCTAAAGAGAGTACTTCAGGCAGAAATAAAAGGTCACTAGACAGAAACTCAAAGCTATAACAGAACATTGGTGAATGTAACTACATAGATAAGTATAAAATCCTATATTATTGTACTTTTGGTTTGTAACTTCTTTTCTCCCCCATAAGATTTAATAAGCAAATGCATAAAATATTTAAAATCTATGTTAATGAGCATACAATGTATAAAGATGCAATCAGAGACAATAACAATATGAAGGGGAAGGGATGGAGATATATAGTAGTAGAGAGTTTATAAACTACTCAAATTAAGTTAATACTAATCAAACTAGGTTGTTAATAGTTTAAGATGTTAATGATAATTACAAAGGTAACCACTAAGAAAATAACTAAAAAATATAGATATAATGAATTTGGGTACATCACTTCTGATCTTACAGAAATAAAAATGGTTATAAAAGGATACTATGAACAATTATATGTCAACCAAGTGGAAAACCAAAATGAAATATACCTAATCATAGAACATACAAATTACCTAATACAACACAAGAAGAAATAGAAAATCTCAGCAGACCTATAACAAGTAAACAATTGAATCAGGAATAAAACCTTCCTAACAAAATAAAGTCCAGGACTGGATAGTTTCACTGCTGAATTCTTCCAAACATTTAAAGAATTAACACCAATCCTCAAAGTTTTCTCAAAAATAGAAGAGGAGGCATTATGATTACTTCCTAACTCTATCAGGCTGTCATTACCCTGATACCAAACCCAGATAATGACACCACAAGAAAAGAAAATTACAGACCAATATCCCTTATGAAGATAGATGCAAAAAACCTCAACATAATATTGTTAAACTGAATAAACCAAAGTATATTAAAAGAATTATAAACCACAACCAAGTAGGATTTATTCCAGTAATGCAAAGATGGTTCAACATGAAAAATCAATCAGTGTAATACCTCACCTTAATAGAATGAGGGAAAAACCCTACATGATCATCTCAATTGATGTGAAAAAAGGCATTTGACAAAATTCAAGATCATTTAATTAAAAAAAAACAAAAACACCCAGAAAATTAGGAATAGAAGAAAACTTTCTCAACATTAAAAAATGTCATTTATGAAAAACCCACAGCAAATATCACACACAATGGTGAAAGATTGAAAGCTTTCCCTTTAAGATCAAGAACAAGACAAGAATGTCCTCTATCACCACTGTTATTCAAAATTGTATTGGAAGTTCTAGCCAGAGCAATCAGGCAAGAGAAACAAATAAAAGGCATCTAAGTTGCAAAGCAGGGAGTAAAATTATTCCTATCCTATACATAAAATATCCCAAAGAATCCACAAGAAAGCTATTAGAACTAATTAACAAATTCTGTAAAGTTGCAGGATGCAAATTAAACATGCACAAGTCAGTTGGGTTTCTATACACCAGTAATGAACAATCTGAGAAGGAAATCATGACAATTCCATTTACAATAGCAACTAAAAGAATAAAATATCTAGGAATAAATTTAACCAAGGAAGTGAAAGACTTGTACACTGAAAATTACAAAATATTACTGAAAGAAATTAAAGAGGACCTAAATAAATGGAAAGATATCCTGTGATCATGGATTGGAAAACTTAATATTTACAAGATATCAATACTGCCTGAAGCAAACTTTATATTCAATATAATCCCTATCAAAATTCCAGCTGACTTTTTTTTTTTTTTTACAGAAATGTTAAAACTGATCCTCAAATTTCTGTGGGAATTGCAAGGGACCACATATAGCCCAAACAATCTTGAATAAGAAGAACAAACTTGGAGGTCTCACACTTCCTGATTTCAAAACTTACTACAAAGCTTTAGTAATTGAAAGAGTGTGGTACTGGCATAAGGATAGACATATAGACCAATGGAGTAAAATCCACACATTTAGTTTTTGACAAGGGTGCAAGTCCATTTCATTGAAGAAATAATATTTTCTTTAATAAATGGTACTGGGACAACTGGAAATCCACATGCCACATGCAAAAGAATGAGTGTGAACCCCATATCTCGCTATGTATATAAAAATTAATTCAACATAGATCAATGAGTAGAGCTAATACTATAAAACTATTACAAGAAAACATAGCAAACTGTCTTCAGGATCTTGTAGTGGGCAATAGATTTTCAGATTTTTACATCAAAAGCACAGGCAACAAAAGCAAAAATAGAGAAAATGGACTTTGTCAAATTAAATACTTTTGTGCAGCAAAGGACATTATAACCAAAGTGAAAAGGCAACCTATAGAATGGGAGGAAATATTTGGAAACTACATATCTGATAAGCATTTAAAATCTAGAATATTAAAGGAAATCCTACAACTCAACAACAAAAAGACAAATAATCCAATTTAAAAAATGGGCAAAACACTTGAATAGACATTTCTCCAAAGAAGGTATTCAGATGGTTATTGAGTATATGAAGAGATGCTCAACATCATTAGCCAATAAAGAAATGCAACTTAAAACTACAGTGAGATACCACTAGGATGGCTATCATTAAACTGAACATAAGTATTTGTGAGGATGTAGATATGAACAGGAACCATCATACATTTTTGGTGGCAATGCAAAATGGTGCAGACACTGCAAGCCAAACTAATAGTTTGGCAGTTCCTCGGAAAGTTAAAAATAGAATTACTATATTATCTTCCATTTCTACCCCAAAGAATTGAAAGCTGGGATTCAGACAGTTATTTGTACTCCAATGTTCAACACAGCATTATTCACAGGAGCTAAAAGGTAGAAGCAACCCAAGTGTCCACCAACAGGACATTTAATATGTTCATTTAATATGTAGATTTAATATGTAGCCTCATCAGGAGGTCCTACTTACAACGGGTCCACACCTATGCTTTCTGGGGTACATACAGTTTCAAACCACCACAATGATATTTTTAATTTGAAAGTTGATTGTTCATTTCTAGTATATAGAAATAGAATTATTTTTTGTATAGTTATCTTAAATCTTCAACCTTGTTCAGAAATTGCTAAGTTCAATTATTCTTGCATATATTTTTGGGTGTGGCTTCCATCATATTTTCTACAGAAAATAATGACATCTGTGAATAAAGTAGGAAATATAAACAAACTCATTCTCCTTCTCCATTTTGGAGTCTTTTGATTTTTTTCTTGCTTTCTTGAACTTTCTAGACTCTCTAGTACAATATTGAACAGAAATAGTGAGAATGTACATTCTTGTCTTGTTCTTGGTTTTATCGAGAAATATCCAGTGTTTCATCAAGTGTGATACTAGCTGTAGGTTTTTAATAGTTTTTAAAAATCATTTTGAATAACTTCCCTTTTACTCCTAGTTTGCTGAAGTTTTCACTAAGAGTGAATGTTGGATTTTACCAAATTTTTTTTGTCAATATTGAGATGGATTTTCTTTATTAATTTGTTAACATGGTGAAACACATTTATTGCTTTGCAAATGTAAAACCAACCTTGAATGTATAGAGTAAACCACACTTGGTCATGGTATATTTAATTTGTTAAATTAATTGTATTTAATTTGTTATTGCATTTAATTTGTTAAAATTTTGTTGAGAATTTTTGTAACTTTGTTAAGGAGGAATATTTGTCTGCAGTTTCTTTTCTCATATTGTCTTTTTCAGGTTTGCCGTAAGGATAATGCTGTCCTCTTGGAGTAAGTTGAGGCATGTTCTTTACTTTTAAAATTTCCAGAAGAGTTTAGGTAAAATTAGTATTATTATCCCTAAATCTTTGGTAAAATTTAGTCCCTAAATCCACCAGTAGTGCCATCAGATTCTGGAGTTTTATTTGTGGGAATGTGTTAAGCTACAAATTTAACTTCTTTAATAGACATAAAACTATTTAGGCTATATGTTATTTCTTGCTTTCTTTGGTAGTTTATGTCTTTTAAGGAATTTATCCATTTTATCTAAATTTCCAAATTTATTAGGATAAAGTTGTTCGTAATATTCTCTTATTTTCTTTTTAACATATGTTGAATCTGTCATAATTTTACTACTTTCATTTCTAATTTGTGTGTTGGTGATATAGTGGTGAACATAGCTGCCTTCCATTTCTAATTTGTGTCTCCCCTTTTTTTCACCTGATCAGTCCTATTAGAGGATTATCAATTTCATCAAACATGTTAAAGAAACAACTTTTAGTTGCATTAATTTTCTGTTTTATATTTCATTGACTTCTGCTTTAATATTCATTGTTTTCACTCTTTTACATACTTTAGGTTTCATTTGCTCTTATTTTTCTAGTTTCAAAAAAATGGCAGATGAAGTCATTCATTAAAATTTTTTTTTCTAATATAAGCATTTAGTGCTGTAAATCCCCACCTAAGTATTACTTTAGTAGCTTTCTTCAAATTTTGATATATTATATTTTCATTTTTATTCAAGATAAATACTTTCTAATTTCTTTTTAAATAACTTCTTTTAACCATGAATTAACCATGAGCTTTCTGTTATTGATTTCTATATTAAATTCACTGTGGTCAGAGAACATACTTTGTGTGATATAAATTCTTCTAGGTTTATTTTGACTTGATTTTAGGGTGCAGGATATGGAATATGGTCTATCTTGGTAAATGTTCTTTGGGCACTTTTAAAAAGTGTATATTATTCTGTTTTGCATGGAGTGATATATAAATGTCAAGTCATTCAGATCTATACCTTTTTCTTTCTCTGACTGTTGTTCTGTCAATTACGGAAAAAGGGATATTCAAATCTCTGACTATATTTGTGAATTTGTCTATTTCTCCTTGCTATTTTATCCATTGTTTCTTCATGTATTTTGAAGCTCTGTTATTAGCTGCCTGAACATTTAAGGTTTTTTATATCATCTCTATAAACTTACTTCTTTATCATTATAGAATGATCTTTTAAAAATCTCTGCTGGCATTTTTTTGCTCTTTAGTGCTTTCATGATATTTAGTTTCCTATCATTTTAATTTTACCTATTTTTATTTCTATTTAAAGTGCATAATTTGGAGGGAAAATATACTTGGGGATTACTGCTTCATTTAATCTGAAAACCTCTGCCTTTTAAATGAGCTGTTTAAACCATTTACATTTAATGTGATTATTGATAGAATTAGATTTACTTGTATTACTTTGCTATTTGTTTTATATTTGTCCCAAATGTTGCTATTCTCTTTTATCTCCTTTTCTGCCTTCTGTTAGATAGATTGGAAATTTTTATGATTCACTTTTATTTTCTTTGTTGGTTTACTAGATATAATGATTTGTTTTATTACTTTAGTCATTGCTTTAAGGTTTATGGTAAGATATTTAAGTTATCACAGTCTAGCTTCAAGTGATATCATACCACTTCATGTATAGAATAAAGATGTGACAGCAGTATACTCCCATTTATCACATCTCTTCCTTTATGTCACTGCTTTCATACATTTCACTTCTACATATGTTAGAAGCCCTACATTACATTGTTATTATTTTTGTTTCAACAGTCAATTATCTTTTAAATATATTTAAGTAGTAAGGAAAATTCTTTTATATTTACTCATTTAGTAACCATTTTTGGTGTGTAGATTCATATTATCATCTGACATAATTTTCCTTCTGCCTGAAGGACTTCCTTTAACATTTTTTGTAGAGTTTGCCTGCTGGTGATAAATTATTTCAGCTTTTGTAGGTCTTAAAATGTCTTTATTTTCCTTTCATTTTTGATAGCTCTTAATTTTAGGTTAGCAATTTTTTTTTTCATTTCAGTATTTTAAAGTTGTTGCTCCACTGTCTTGTCATTCACAGTGATCCCAACAGGAAGTTGCCAACCTATTTTTTTTCTTCTCTATTAATCTCTATTTAACATGGCTCCCCCCCCCCCCCGAAAATCTGGCTGCTTTTGTAATATTTCTTCTTTATCATTGATTTTGAGCAATTTTATTATTATGTGCCTTGGTGTAGTAATCTTCATGTTTCCTGAGCTTGTGGTTCATTGAGCTCCTTGGATTTGTGGGTTTATAGTTCTAATCAAATGTAGAAACTTTTTGGTTATTATTTCTTGAAATAGATTTTCTAACTTGCCTTCCTTTGGGGACTCCAATTACATATTTATTAGCCTTCTTGCACTGATTCTTTCTTTTTAAAAATTATTTTAGTATCTGTGTTTAATTTTGGTTAGTTTCTACTGGTATATCTTCACATTTACTAATGTTTCCTTCTGCCTGAAGGACTTCCTTTAACATCTAACTTGCTTTCAATCCTGTTTAGTGTATTTTTCATCTCAAATCTTATAGCTTTCATGTTTTTGTAGTTTGATTTTTAAAAACTTCTATGTTTCCACTTAACTTTTTGAACATTTGGAATGCACTTATAATAATTATAATATCCTTGTCTGTTAGCTTTAACATCTATGTAGGTTCTTGGCCTCCTTATTGACTTATTTCTTCATTATGTGCTATACACCCTTGCAGTTTTTCATTTGATGCCAGTCATTTGAATTTTATCTTGTTAGGTGCTGCATAATTTGTATTCATATAGATATCCTTAAGCTATTTCTCTGAGGTGTAAATGAGTTACTTGGCAATGGCTTGATCCTTTCAGGTCTTGCTTTTATTATTTGTTAGGTGGGGTCAGAGTGACATTCAGTTTAGGGTTAGTTATTCCCATCTTCTGAGGCAAAACTCTTCTTGTGTATTCTAACCAATACCCCATGCTTCTTTTTTTCACTTTTTTTCCTTTTATTTGAGAATTCGTGGGTTTAGAGAAATCTCATGCCCCATGGTTCTTCACATTTCCCAATCTAGCAGCTGTGTATTGGAACTTTTCCAACCCTGTGTGAAATCTTGAACTGTTAACACTAATCCTTTAGAATTATTCCTTCTCTGTCCTTGAGTAGTTTGCTCACACTCATGTGCTAATCAGTCAAGAGTGACCCTCTGTAGATCTCCAGAGTTTTGTCACTGTGCATTCTCTCATCTCCAGGCTCCTCTTTGCAAACTCTAGCCACCTGGCCTACCTAGACTCTTATTACACTCTTCTCAGAGAGGAGGTGTATTCCCATTTTCTGAAGACAGGAAACTCTCAAGGAAATGTGCTGAGGCAACTGTAGGGCACCTTGTCTGTTTACTGTTTATCAGAGATCCTTGCTGTTCCTTTTCTGATGTCCAGTGTCCTGTCCATTGTTTCGTATATTGTGTCTATGCTTTTGTTATTTCTGATGGGAGGGTAAATCTGGTCCAGTCATGCTGTAAGCAGAATTAAATGCATCCAAAAATGTGGTTTGGCCTAAAGCAGTATTAGCAACTATTTGTAAATAGTTTATCCCTAAAGTATTTATCAGTAGTTCCCTTTGAAAACAAGAAGTATATATTTACTTATGCACATTTGCTAGGGGAAAGGGGAAGGGGTGGGCCAGCATACTGTGATTATGTGTATTCAAGATATGATCAGAAGGAATTTCAATAATGCAGCCAGGAACTGTGTGATGGAAGTAGGATGCAAACAGGTTATGCAGAGAATGAAAATGCAAGAGTAGAGGGTAGGCTGCTGCTCAGAGCATCCTCTGCTTGATGATGGCACATTCTGAAGCTCAAATTAGCAGCCCCACAGATCCCAGGTGGTCTAATGCACACCAGTGGATTAGAGCATTACATATCGGTTGAGCATCTATATGTGCCTGCTGAGTTGTTAAGTGCTTTGGGATTTAAAAAAATGTTTTGACCCTTAGTCTATAGCCTATAAAATGAAACTACAATTCTCTTAGCATATTGTCTGACCAGCTTTTAAAGCTGGGTGGAGGAAGTATTGCAGATGGAAAGTCTAGGCTTAGGTGGCAGGCCCAAGTGAATGTGAATCATGCCTCTGTCCTTTATTATCTGTGTGGCTTTAGGCAAGATGTGTAATCTTCCTATTCCTCACCTTCCTGTTCTGGGTAATAGAGAAAAACATATTTAAAAATGCTGTGAACATCAAATGAGATGCAACTCTCTGACTGCTTACTTACTGTGTGGTAGACATTATATTATGTATTTATGTCATTTTCTCAATGAACTTCCATCAACCCTATAAGGTAAATATTGTTTTCCAAGGTTTACAGTGAGGAAAGAAGCACTGGGAGATGAAGTAACTTTCAAAGGACTGATATTTTGAAAACATGTCTTGTCTGAGTCCCAAGCCCATGCTCTTAAGACTACCTAAAAATGTTTCTCAGCACAGTTCCTAAGACATAGCAGATGTGCAATTAAGTTTGGCTCCTACTCATTGCACTGTGGAGTGCTTCTTTCCATCCCTCTCTCCCTGACTAGGCTGTGAGGAAATGGGTGACTAGAACCAAGTCTTTTTGTCTTGGGTCCTTTATGCTTGTAAAGTGTCTGGTACACAGCAGGTGCTCAGTGACTTGATTCCTGAATGAAGTTGGAATTATTATTTTCGAATTTTAGTTCGTTAAATCTACAAGTATTTTTCTTGTGTGATTACTTTGTGTAAAGTGCCAGGTGCTGGAGAGAAAACAAAGCTGAATCTGGTCTGGATCTTGCCTCAAAAATCTTATAGATTCTTAATGGAGATAAGTAATTAATTCATTCTTCATTCAACAAATATGCATTTATTTCCTACTTTGTACCAGGCACTAGTCTTGGAGCTGGAAATGCAGAGGTGAACAAACAGACAAAGGTCCCCATGAAGTTTACATTTTAGTAAGCGATTGTTTGGTAAATAGTTTAGACATGACCAAAGAAGTATCTGGACTTTGTCCCTGTCCTTGGCTCCTGGGAGGTAAATTCTAAACCCTTGGTATTTCTGGAGTAATAGGGGTGTTTTTGTTATTCACAGTGGTCCCTAGACCACACTTGATAGTTTCTGCTAACTAGGTGACTCATGGTGGGTCCATCTGGTCACTTGATATCAGCCTGACCTCTGGTGGGTAGGGGGCTGAAGACCGAGTTCAACTACAAGGGAATTAGATCAACCAATCATGGCTATGAAAAATTGTGGAAACCGAAGCTCAGGTGAGCTTCCTGGTTGGCAATACACCATTTGTATTTTCACACACGGATACTGGGAAGGTAATACATCCTGAGGACAATGAAAGCTCTGCATTTGGAACCTTTCAGACCCTGGCCTAGGAGTATCTGCTTTGATTGATTTTCTGTATCCTTTCCCTATAATCAACCATAACCATGAGCATAATGACTTTCAGTGAGGTCTGTTGTTCTTCCAGCAAATTATCAACCTGAGAGTAGGTTTGGAAAGCCCCCAAACTACCAGATTGTGTCAGAAGTGAGGGTGGTCTTATGTGGACCCATTCTTCTACCTTTGTAGTTGGACCCTCACTCCTTACAGTTGGGGTCAGAAGTCTTGTGCAGACACGGAGTCAAGAGGACTGTGCACTCAGTCCTATAGTTTGACTAACTCTAGGTGGGGAGACAGAATCCAAAACAAATACTGTGCAATCCATTCTTAGGTATTGATAAGTGTGATAAAGAAAAGTAAATCGTGGTAGAGGGTTAGAAAATGCCTGGGAGTGAGGAGTTCTTTTTGTGAGAGATTTGTCAGGGAAGCTGGTCCAATGAGGTGACATTTCAGAAGAGGCTCATGTGAAGCGAGGGCTGGGTTGGGGAATGAGTGATATGTGAGGAAAGCGTGAAGTGTTACACAGAGCTGTTATGAGAGGCATGGACACTCAGCAGGGGGCAGTGGGAGACTGGACAAAGGTTGCACAATGTAGGCTGAAGAGGTGAAAAACGGGTTCATAGAGGAGGTCACCTTCTAGAAACATCAGAAGGATGAGCATGAAAATGCAAAATGCATGAGTTTTGAATCACAGAATCTAGCTCACAAGTTAAACCAATTATCACTTGGAGATGCAGAAGTGAAGAAACCCTAATGGAGAGAGTGGGACTAGGATCTTGAAGTATGGGTCTTCCGTTCCACAGACCAGGTGTCAGGCTCACCCACTCTCCCAATCTCTAGGACCTGGTGCTGAGAAGGAACTTTGTCAAGACCTATGGGGGCTGCTTCCTTGTTTCTGGACCTCACTTCTTCTCAAGGTCTGGTGGGAAGGTCTCAGCTAGTGCAGTTCTTCGGTTCACCTTCCAACAGTAACGGGTCTCTGTGTAAGCTGACCCAGGTCCTGACTCTGTATTCTCCATCCCATCATTGCTGACCACCCAGATTTCAGGTTTGCCAAACCCCAGCAAGTTTAATGGCTCTGTCCACTAAACCACAGAGGGACACCACCAGGGATGGCCTTTGATTTGGAGGCAGTAGATCTCTGGCTTGGTGCTGAAAATGCAAAAAAAAAACCACGTTTCCTTTCTTCTTTTCTCTGGTGCCTTGTTTTTGAACCCCATCACTAGTAATGTTACTCTCTGATTAATTAGAATAAGGAAGGAAAGTCCCCTCCATCACATCATCACTCTCTTACACTCGTGGCAGGCATAACTAATTAGTGTCTTTCCCCTTGAACTCTCCAGAGTCTCAGAATCCCTCTCAACCCAGCATTTCATTTACCCACTAAAAGTTTTCAGGTACTCATTCCTTACTCTTTAAACAATTATCAGAGAGGCAGTCAATATGGTATGTTAATTGGGATCTAGAGTCCTGGGTTTAAATCTTGGCTCTTCCACTTACTACCTGTGTGGCCTGGGAGAGATATTACTTGTCTCTCTGTGCCTCAGTTTCCTTGTGTGTAAAATGGAGAGTTTCTCCAGGAGGAGGTGCAAAAGAGGTAATGCACGGTAACAATTTAGAGCAGTGCTGGCTATATAGGAAGTGTTACTATTCTGCTGTCCTTATTATTCTTGTGTTGAGGACAGGGAAGGAAAGTGCAGCCCACTTTGCTTCCTGGATCCTTACTGCTTGGTCCATAGGCCTTGTCTTCCCTCCCTCCTTGCTCATTTCCTCTTGTGCATCTTGGTGGCCCTTCAGCACCCACTAGTCTTGAGTGATGCTTGAAGTCCTGGAGCTCTTCAGGTACAACCATTGGTAGGTCTTGGTAAAGTCACCCTTCTGGACCCATGATCCAGGGGCTCAGGGAAATTGTCCATTGTCTGTTCTACTCTTTATTTTTCTCTGCCACCACTTAGACCCTTTAGCGTATCCACCTGCCCTCTCTGCCATGTGTTCCCAGTCTTTGGATTTGACTCCAGGTGCAGCCCCCTCTGTCCACTTCTGACCTCATTCCTGGAGACACAGGGACTGAAGAGTGCTGTCAGTTTCCCAGCTGCTCTGACAAACACCGCACCATGGGTTGGCTTAACAATGGGGACTTATTTTATCATCGCTTCAGAGGCTAGAAGGCTTGTTTTCTCCTGGAGTGGGTAGCATTCTGGCAGGCTGGAAATCCTTGGGCTGCCTTGGCTTTCTTTTCACCTGGGATGTCCTCTCCTTTCTCTTCTAGGTTCCAGCAGACTTCCAGCTTCCAGATCCTCCTTGTGGCTTTTTCTAAGACCTTCAATAATAGGATTAACACTCACCCTGATTCAGTGGGGCCACCCCTTAACTAAAGAGAATATCTTTCAAAGGTCTTGTTTACGATGGGTTCCCACCCACAGGATTAAGAACATGTTTTAGTCTGGGGTACCTACCACAAGTACCCTGAGTACCACCCCAATGACAGAGGAGCAACTTCCTTCCTGGACTGAGAACATGGTGCTGCCCAGTTCCCTGTTTCTGGGCTCCAGGTGGCTGATGGCATTCACGGCTCAGCCATTGGTGACTCTACTAACAAGATGGCAGTGCCCCAAGGCACAGGGTCCAGCTCAATGCCATGTGCCCGAGGCATTGGCCAAGCTATGCTTAGGGTACCCGCAGGGGAGGGATGCTGCCCCTACCAGGAAAGAGGAAACGGTTCAGTTCTAATATACTTGCCCGTAATTTTGCAACAAAAATGTCAAGAATGAAGCTATTTCAAGCTATGTGCAAATTTTAAGTCATTCTGAAATATACATTTTCTTTTAACGTGCCTATGGGACGGAGTGGACAGCAGTTTTTTGCTCAGTGTCTTCATGTGGCCTTGACCTTACCCCTGTGACTTTGTGAATGGCTCAACTGTGGAGCCAGCTTACGTCCCCCGTGTCCATCCTGCCTCGTGTTGGGAACTGGTCCAGTGGGCATTCCTGTCTTCCCACAGTAGGTGCTCCTGCATAAACCAGCTCCTGCCTGAAGCTCCAGTTCTGTTTCCTGGCTGCTTTTCCCATTTTTCCCAGTCTACAATTAACATCTAGAAAGGCAAAGAGCCTTGACCCATCACCTGGAAATGGACCCAGCGGTTTCAACAGAGGAATTTAACAGCATTTAGCTAATTGCTGTCCTCAGGACCAGAGAGCTTCCTTAAGGAAGCAGCAGGATCTTTTCTGCCTTAAGGGAGGAGCCGGCTGCCAACAGATAAAGAGGAGTGCTTGTGCCCTCGAGGGGAGGGTGTCGGAAATTGCCTTCTCCACAGATGTAATTCTGTGATGTCCTTTTTGGCAAAGAGGCTGTCTCAGGCCTTGAAAGTAAAAGCACCATAAAATCAGAAGGAAGCAGAGGAGTCCCTCTCAGCGGCTGAAGTGGTCTGACTCCACTGCCGCCCCCGCTGGCTGGCCCTCCACAGCCTGACCCCGCAGGCCTTGGGGCTGGGGTCTCTGGAGACCCAGGGAAGGAGGGACAGGAACTGGCCGGTGGTGTGTGGGTGTGAGGGCACTGCGGGCCAGTGTCGGCGTGTGTGTGTGTGACACTGTGTGTTAGGGTGTGTTTGTGTGTGCATGTGTGCAAGTGCATGCAGTGTTAGGTGCGTATGGGTGTGTGTGTGCACGTGTGAGTGTGTGTACGTGTGAGTGCGTGTTCAGGGGTGTGTGTGCACGGGTGTGTGTGTGAGTACGTGCTGTGTGCTATGAGAGTGTGCATGCGTGTGGTGGTGGTGGGCTGATGCACAGGTGTGTGTGAGTGCATGCTGTGTGCTATGTGCATGTTCAGGAGTGTGGGATGTGCGTGTGCGTGTGCACGCGTGTGGTGGCGGTGGGCTGATGCGCCGCTGCTTGGCCAGGAGGTGGCCCCGGGGTCCCGGCTCGTGCCTCTAAAGCGAGGCTGCTGCTCTCCTAGGAGGCTGTGCCGCCAGCAGGCCGTCCTCGTTAATCCCAGCCACAGAAAGAGGCAGGGTCTCAGGTTCTCCCCAGGATGCCTGTAAGAGTTGTCGGCCCTCGTAGAGCTGTGGCAGTTGGTAGAGTTAATGGCAGGGGACCGGGGCTTCGTGTCTGGGTCAAGGCTCGTTTTCCGGCTCAGAGAGATGATTCCTGGCCGAGTCGCCCAGCGTTCCTGGGTCAGAGAAGTCCCACGCTCGGTGATGGGCCTGGGTCCTGAAGCACGGGTCTTCTTCCTAAACCCTTAGCCAGTTCTCCCTAAACCCTGGAGGCCAAGGGCAGGGTCCATCCTGGCTTATGGCTCACTTGTGCTCCTAAGAATGAGCAACTAGGCTGTGTCAGTGAAGTAAAATTGTGACTTTAAACTGCTGATCAGATGAGGTTTGGCACTTAAAAGGTCAGCCCCCAATCTGGCTATTATCGGGATCCTTGTACGTTTCCTAGAGCAGTTCCCTGATGTTCCCTCTCACCCACCTCCAAATCCATCCTACCATTAGGCCAACATTCTGAGACTCTGGCCTCACCATACTATGCTTCTGCTCAGGAACCCTCCATGGTTCCCTATTTCCTTCTGCACAAAGCCTGAGCTTCCCTGCTGTGTAACTCGTGCTCCTTCAACCCATCCAGCTTTCTTCCCAATACACAGCCTCCCATCTCCTCATTCTAGTTTCCTTATTGTTTCTCACCTGTGCTGGGCTCTTTGCTTCTTTTTTTCTTTTTTCCTTCCACTTTCTGTTCATTTTGAAGTCTCTACTCTCATCTTCCCTTAAACAGATCCTCTCTCTCCTTCGAGGGTGATTGTGAACTCTGCCTCCTTCAGATTGACCTGGCCTCACCCTTGTTCTCTGAATAATTCCCAAGGCCTGTATCACACAGCTTCGAATTGGAATCTCTACACATTTGGCAGTTTTACTAAACTTCTTGTGTGCCCTCAATTAGGTCGTTATCCAGCCTCATTGGAAGCTTCAGGAGGGCACAGACCAAGCTCTCAGTTGCTCAGGGAGACAGTTTGGAGCTCGGGGCAGGTGCCAGACCAGGGCTCAGCAAAGCAGAAGCCCCAGGCAAGCAGGGCCTCCCCGTGGGGCTTTGGGGGTGGGCGGGCGAGCTCCCCCCCCACACTGCCTTCTCCTCTCCACCTGCTTGCCCAAAGGGCACAATGCTGGGGGCTCAGGCCCAGGCTGTTCATTGACCTTGCCTCTTTCTTCTCCAAGGGCAATCATTAGGACTGTGGATAACTCTATCTCTTCCCTCTGGGCACTGGTAGGACTCCACTTCCCTGCCCACTAGGTGACCACTGTTTGACCAAGGAAATGTGATGACTGAGGCCTGCACCTTCCAATGTGAACAGTCCCTGCAAGGGCCTGCGTTAACCCAGCCCTTACCCCAGGGTGAAGTGCACGGAACTGAGTGCTGCTCCCTGGTCCCAAGTGGAGAAGGTGATGACGTGGAACAGGGCCTCGTCCCTGCCTAGGAGGATCACGTAGTGTGAGCACGAAGTGACCCTTTGTTATTTTAAGCTGCTGAGATTTTGTGGTTTTTAGCACAGCATGTGACTGCATTCCTGTCCGCGTCACCATGCTCCCAGGCCGTGCTCCCACTTCTCTTTTTCGTCTTCCTCCTCCTGATCTCCCTCACCCACAGGAGTAACCCATAGCCAAACACAGCCTCCGCATAGTGGTGCCAAGAGTTTGGGAAACCCCTGGGATGGGTTCCCGGCTCTTCAGCAGCAGTGTCAGCCTTCTAACGTGTCTGTCCAAGTGCTGTACAGATCTCTGGGAAATTCCAAGGAGAAAAAGGAGGAAGGAAAATGACTGCCTTTAGTTTGAGAAGAACCAGTTGTATGATTTTGTACTTCGGTCCCGACTAGATGCGGCTTGTCTTTAATTAACAGACTAGGCTAATGCTGTGGTTTTATCTCACAATGTGTCTGAGGAACGAGAACACTTGTTTCTCTCACTAGATGACAAGGTCCAGATGTGCTCAAATCAAGAGTACGTGTGGAATCAAATCCCAAGATAGGACTCGCGGGTTAGTTAAAAATCTAGTGAACAAGGCAAGAATCAATAAAATTAACTGTTCTCAACCGTTTTGCTTGATTGGAGATTAGGGTGGTACTGCATGGATGAAAGGACCTAGAGTAGCTTTTACCCCTAGAAGGTCAAGGATGGACAGATATTTCTAGAAAAGGAAGCTAAGAAAGTGTGGTTTTTAGAAATATTTTCCACAGGAAATCAAATGCCACAGAATGTGAATTCCCAGTGAACAGGCTCATTCCGTAGCAGCAGCTGGGTGACGGAAATTACCCACACCCTTCTTAACTTAGACTCTGGATATGAAAATTAAAGTGTATTAAATTTTAATGGAGAGAATCTGAGAGAGCAGTGTGCTGGCTGCAGTAGAGATGTGAGGGCTTAGATAGCCATGACCTAAGAATTATAGCCATGTGGACAGGCTGACAGACAAATTTTCTTCCTGACTCAGCATGGGTGAACATGCCAAATACAGAGATTATTCCATTTTAGCAGGAAATCATAATGTTGCTTGAATACTTAGGAATGTAACAAGTTTTGGCAGACTGGAAAATTCTTCAAAGATGAGTGCTTGCTCATGAAATTATTAAGGAAAAACTAAGGAGGTAAGACAAAGTGAAAGATTCTCCGTCTTTCAAAACGATAAAGCAGAGTCAGTCAACCTCATACTTAGATATTTATAATATTTATGATGGTGTAAGGGAAATAAATCAGAATTTGGTCCCAGGAGATTTTGGACTGAAGCCCAGTTCTGCCATCTTCAGCCATGTTATCTCAGACAGAAACTCAACTTCCCTGAGCCCCAGTTTCCTGATCAGTGAAGCTACTGCAGATGGTTTTTTGGCCAATAAATAATATTAGTAATTTGGAAATGCTGTATAGTTTGTGAAGAACATCAGAAAAGATTGTCATCATTAGTTTGGCTGCTGTTACTGTTGCTCGTAATCTCCCACTTCGGATGGGTTGTGATCTCAGTGTTCAAAAGTAACCAGATCTAAGGTGAGTCTCGCCCAGTGGAGGGATGTGTGGTCCATGTACCCAGCAGAGGCAAACAGATCGTTCTCCTGTTCTCGTGTAACAGGTGCCCAAGAAAGTGTAGCCCTGAAGATAACAAATCTCTGAGCAATATTACGAAAGTTGTTGGAAACCCATCAGGAAACCCTTTTTACAGAACTTCCCTCTATGTGCAGCACTGTTTTCAGTATCTAAAAGAAAGATTGCAGATGGGCTGAGAAAGCCGAAATAGAGAGGCCGACAGTGGAGGGATGGAGACCGTGCTTGGAATCACAAACCATGCAGGGCAGAACTGAGGTCGGGAGTAGGCAGCAGGGGAAGCTGATGAATGTAATTGAAGTGTACATGCATGGTATGCACATGGATTTGTTCACCCAGCTCCAGACATACGATATGTGGACACAGAGGGAACCTTAGAGCTTGAGACAACTTGAGCATATAGTGGACTTTCTGGTTCAGAGCCTCACCAGCTCATTCATCTCCCTGCTACATGTTTCTTCCCATTCAATCCACATTTCATACTGTAGCCCCAGATACATATCCCCCAAATGAAAATCTGATCATGCCAACCCCAGATTCAAATTTTGCTTCTGTGTAGTTTTACCAGATGATGTATGTGGCTTTCTCTACCTATTTACAAAGGGAAGGTGATAAAGAAAGCTGAAGACAAAAGTTTTATTTTTGCACTGGAGAAATAAGACTGTACACATTTCTCTAACCATGACACAGCTAATAAGCAATCCTAATATCTAACCACTCACAGTGGTCCTTGGAGTTAAAGGAAGATGGAGAGAGCTGCTTCTAGAAACCAATTATTTCCCTGCTTTTCTGTTTTTCTTCTCTGGTTAATTATGTATTTCGGGGCCAATTCTGTGGTCATCTTGGGCCTGTGGCTACTTGCTTTGGAGAAAGAGGCTGCCTGGGTAGCATAAGAGCCCAGCAGTTTCTCCCATCGTTTCCCCTGCTTCTCCGTCACCATCCACTTGGGAAGAAGAATTGGGCAGTTCAGCCTCCTGAGACCATTGCAAACTCCTTTTTGTTATTGCCCTAGAAACTCCTAACATGGATCTCTTCAGGATAGTAAATGACTACAAGGTCACAGGTGTACTAGGCTGAGAATCACCCATAATTCTCTCATTTCAAATTAGACTTGGCCTCCTCATCCAAACCAGCTCGCCACAGAGTTAAACAGTGAGCACCAGATGATAGCATCACACCTGGAGTTCACTGTGACACCTTAAAAATAATCTGACCTTTATTTTCCCCTACAGAATGTAAAGCCTAAGCTAATAAATCATCCCTCCAACAGAGAAATTATTTCTTTAAACAAGTACACAATCTTCTCTCTCCATGTCTTCCCATGCACTGCCCTTGTTCCAAAGCCTGGTCCTGGGTCCTCGGGGGAGCTGGTGTGAGCTCTGCCATTTGCTCCTGTCCGCGGCCTTTGCCTTGATTATGTTCTAGAAGCTCTGAGTAACTTGTGTTACTGCAGTGCAGCTGGACTTCCTGTGAGATATGTCCATACAACCCTTTCTTCTTCCGAGCCCCCTTTCCGTTCTTCATTCAAGCAGGGTCAGCTAACATGTGGAGGTGCCTGAGTGGCCTTTGTCTCCCCCATTGGGTACAAGATCAGTACTTGTATTTGTTGGATCGAAAGTTCTTTTCATTTTCTCACAGGTTTTGTGTACAAAACAAAAAACCTGTTTCTTCAAATTACCCATTTTCCTTACTTAGTTTCTGGAATCTAAGTTCCAAAGCCAGTTCACATACTAAATCTAAAAGACGCTCACTTCGTTTCTGAGGCTTTCCCACACTGTGAACAAACTCATCCACATGTCTGTTTATTGCTGGTGTTTTCTTTCACACTGAGGGTGAACATGCCTTTGGACCCCCTTGAACCCATAATCATCATTCGGTCTCTATCTACGGTTCATTGAGTAAACGTGAAAACGCAGGGTGTGGGGGAGGGGGGTGGGGCTCAGAGACATTGTGTCCAGCTGTAGAAATTCCCAGGTCAGTCCCACCTCGGGTCTTTTCCTCAACCCAAAAGCAGGTACTCAAAACAGAGTAAAGAAAAAAAAAAAAAAATGCGGAGCTGCATATTCACTCATTCCTCCCTGCCAATACCTAGCTTTAAAAATTCCAAAGCCAATAGCACCCTTACATTTGGAATCTGTTATTTTGAGACAGAAAAGTGGAAGATAAATTTCAAAGCAATAGTGCCCAAGTTACTTTAAGGGGTTGGTGAAGGTTATAAAAACCCTGTTGTATTAGTCATGGCTCTACAGAGAAACAGAACCAAGAGGAGACTATATGTATGTGTAAGTGTGTAAGTGTGTTTGTGTATATATTCATATGATATATGCTTATTTATTACAAAAACTGATTCATGCAATAGTGGAGGTGGGGAATGGCAAGTCTGAAACTGCAGGGCAGGTTGCAGGCTGGAAACTCAAGCAGGAGATGCTGCTGCAGTCTAGAAAGAGGAAGTTTTCTGCCCTGGAAAACCTCCGTGCTTGCTCTTGAGTCCTTCAGCTGGCTGGAGAGGCACCCACATCTTGGAAAGCAATCGCCTTTACTTAAAATCAGTTGACTGTATTGTTAATTTACAAAATACCTTCACAGCTATACCAGCCTGAATGTTTCTTTAAATAACTTGTCCTGTCACTTAGCCAGGTTGACACTGACACTGTCTGAGATGTAAGTGTTTGGAATTTTGATAGGGGCTACCAGAAATCTTAAGCACCATAGACGGACTTCAGGGTGCACCCATGGTCAGTGGAGGTGATGGGGGTGCTGCCGGGTCGTTAGGATAATGCCTCATTCCGGATCCCTTTGACTGACTTTCAGTCACCTGTCCTCGTAGAAGGTGACTTTTCAAAAGAGCGCTGTCCCCAAGGTCCCCTTTGGAGTGACCTTGGGAATCTCAGGAGCACAGCTGAGCACAGAAACCAAGTGTCTGTTTGCTGCATTCAACATGGCAATGCCACTGTAGGTGGTGCTGAACAGACCAAAACTTCCAGGAGGAAGACTACCTGGGCACAGCCACTCCAAACCCCTGGAACTCGGCTTCTGTAAGAAGGCTCTAGTGGTCTTGGTGGCTTGGAGCTGACAAGATATCAAAAATCAAGCAATCACGGACACCCTGGTGTGAGCTAAGTTTAGCATTTATTTCAGCTGTTCTAGGTTGTGGATGACCCCAGTTATGGACATTTCAGAGAAGGATGGGCACAGAGAAAGAGATCCCTGAAAGTGCAATTTCCCTGTTGAAGAATGAATTCTACTGCCAAGTTGGGGATATTGTTCTTCCCATACAGGGCAGGTTTAGGGTAGAGCGAGAAGGGATATTAACCTCTAGAATGCTCATTAAACCTGTCATTCCTGAGTGAACCAAGAGTCAAGTCAACTGAATTAATAGACTGGCTTCAGGGTTGCCTGGGGGCTCTAACCCCAGAACCACCAGGGCCTCTCTGGCCAGGGCAGGACTTGGTCTAGAAGTTCAGTCACCCAGGCTATTATGCTACCTATGAAATGGGCTCTGTAATGCTTGTCTTCTCAAGACCTGGGAAGCTTGAAATTCATATGTCTGGTAAAGGAGAAGCCTATAAAGGAAGCTGTAAAGTCATCATCAGACCTGATATGAGGAAACTAGGAGAGAGTGGTGTCATAAAAGCAAAAGAAGAAATGTGCTTTGAGGAAGAGGGAATGGGTTGAATGCTTTTGAAATATGGAGTGAGAATATAGGGTAAAAATGTCAAGGAGATTCAACATGGAGTTTGGTGGTCACTTTGGCAAGAGCATTTTTGGTTAATTGGTGAAGGCAGAAGGCAGGATGATATGGGATGAAGTGACAATGGGAGATGAGTAAGAAGAGGTAGGATCCCTAGGAAACTAGGTCATCTAGATTAGCCTTTGAAGGGAATCAGAGAAATAGGACAGTGGGTGAGAAATGAAGTTATTTTTACTTTAAAATGGGAAAGAAAAAGCAAGTCTTTATGCTGATGAGAACAATCCAGGAGAGAGGGAGAGACTGGAAATGCAAGAGAGAAGGTGTAAGTGAGGAAGAGAACTCCTGAAGAGCTCCAGAGCAAAAGGCTGGAGAGGATGGGCGGAGAAATTGGCACTGAACAGGCTTTAGGACATTACCTCATTTGTAAAAAGACTGAAGAGGAAGATGAGAGCAAATACATTTATAGACTTGGTACTGCAAATTTGAGGGCGTTTGTGTGACTAATTTCCCTCAAAGAGGAGGGTCACTAATTGAGAGTGAGGCTGGGTGCTTGGGATGGGGGCCGCTGGTTACGAGAGAGAAAAGAAGAAGAAATGGAAGAACTACTTTGAACAACAAGAAAGCAAGCCTGCTGGAGAAGCATGGCAACACGTATAAGCAGTCTAAGGTTTGTGTACACGCAGCGGAGTGCTGTGCAGATGTGAAAATCCATGCAAAGTTCTGCATAAATTGATTTGTGGTCATTCCCAGTGCGTATTGGTAAGGGAAAAGAGCAAGGGTTTTTTATAGTATGCCTTATTTTTATTTGTGCAAGGAAAAGGAATACGTTTTTTAGTATTTAGTGTGTGACTATAAGGTAACTGAGCCTTTTCTTCATTCCTACAGAGGGAGGGATTGGCATAGAGATTGGTACAGTTTTCTAGTAATTTTCAATGAGCAGGAGCAGGAGCCTCAGATCTGCACTTTGAGGAGATGCCCCATTGGACTGTAGGTGGTGGCTCCGGAGTTAAGAGCTCTAGAGAGACCAGTGAGGGGCCTGCAGCCGTCACCCGGGATAGATAATTAAGAGGAAGAATCCGAGAAATCTGTTCTAGAGAGAAACGTGCGAAAGTGCTCTGGCAAGCGTTTGGGCTGTGCTGGGAGGCTGTGTTGAGGCGGATTCATTTCTGATTTATTCATGTTGCTAGGGACTTGTTCAAAATGTTTAGATGTTTTTTAAAAAGAAAGAACACTTTCATTGTAACGTCACGGTCAAATGGGGCTGCTGACACTTGGGCTAAACCTAGGACGTCTTTCCCCATCCCAGCACCAACTGCCCCTTCCCCACCCTGTGAAACAACCCACCTGGCTCCACCTCCCGCCAGGAGACCCTCCTTTGGGGCTCCCATGCAGCTGTACTTGACAAGCTGCTATGATGTTTTCTGACTGCACCTCTATTGCCCACAGCATATGGGTGTCTTAAAAAACAAGATGAATTTTATTCATCTGTGTTTCTGCCTTGACAATAGAGGACCTAAACGTGGCACATGCTCAGTAAATGTTTGCTGAAGGAACGAATAAAAGGCTGAATGAACTCAACTTGGCAGAAATAAAAAATACAAAATCTGCCTTATTCACTAAAGAATGAACATGTAGATTGAATTAAATCATCAAGCCTAACTCAATGCTTTAGTCTGGAAAAGATGTGAATATTTTTTACATTTATTAGTTTGCTCTGGAAAATGAAAATACTAATTATTTGTAGGATTAATCACTGAATCCTGCTTCTAATTTTTTACTGACAGCTTTCTTAATGATATCAGGGAAGATGGTCCCCATAGTTCTAAGGAATTCATCCAAACTTCATCAATCCAAAGTGTGAGTAGGAGATTAATTAACTCAGATTGCTGCCTCCAGCATACAATCTCGTGGACTGAGCTAGTGTCGAGCCCCTAATCAAACATCCCTATTTCATGCATAACTACACATACCTTGCAGTCCGCTGGGATTGGTACTTTGCTTTTAAGAACTGGAAGTTTTATTTTTTAATCCTAACCCAGTAATTTACAGCTAATTATATAGCTAGTAAATTGCAGTATTCTCAGCCAGGTCATCATTAAAAGTTCTTCTCTACTAGTTGAATTTAACAAGTGTGACTATTATTTTTTTTTAAGTAAAAATGAATTTTTAGGGAAAGAGAAAGAACAAAGATTGGCAAACATTTTTTTTTTTTCCAATTCTGAGATCCTATCCTAAGGAAATGACCATAAATTTTATTGCAAAGAGATGTTCAACACATAATTTTTAAATATAGTTGAAGGCAGGAACATCCTAAATGTCCAGCAGGAAAGCATAATTAAGAAAACTATGGTACACATAGTACACGTTTCTCAAAGCTATGATTTATCTTTCTTCTCTTCCCTTCCCACCCATTCCCTAATGGCAGTGAATTTTTTGGTAGTCCTTCATCAAGAAAAGTAAAAGCCATCAGAAGCACTATCCCTATCTCCTCAAATTAACACACTCACAATACTTGTGCTCACCCTGTCCTTTCCTCCTGTTACAAAGGAAGATGCGTCCTAAACCAACTTCTCCATTTTACTTGAGATCTCTTCCAATTCCACTTTCTTATCCCACTCTGCTGAATGATTCTGCTCACTCTAGTTTCTAAAAAAGGAAAACTTAAATGTCACCCTAATGTTCCCTAGCCCCATACTTCATCTTTGCTACTGCTCTAGTTATCGTCCTCTCAAAATCAAATTTCATAGGAGCAAACTGTGAACACTGCTTCCATTTCCTCAACTCTCAGTCTGTCTTCAGTAGATACCAGTACAACTCTTACACCCACCAATCAATCGAAAATAATCTTGAGAAGAGCAACAGCGGTTTCATTGCAGCTAAATCAAGTGTAAAATTCTTAGTCTGCTCACTTTACTAGACTTTTCAGTTTCCCAGGAATTGGAGAACTACGATTGGCCACCTATTTTTGTAATTAAAGTTTTATTGGAACACAGCCATGCTCATTCACTTGCACAATGTCTACAGCTGCTGTTATGTTTTAATGGCAGAGTAGCTTCTCCTTGAATCACTCTCTTCCCTTGGTTTCTATGACAACCATCTCCTGGTTTTCCTTTTGTTTGCAAGGCATCTCCTTTTCTGGCTTCTCCTCTTATAATGTCGGACTTCCACGGCTCAATCCTGGACCCTCTTGTCTCCTCACCACACTCTACACCTGTGTGGCCCTATCCATTCCTCTGGCTAAAAATAGCTTTTCTACCTTAACAATCCACCACTGAGACCTCTCTTTTGTGTTCTGCAATCATTTAGCCGACTGTATATATGCCATCTCCATTTGGATGTTTCACTGGTTTCTCAAACTTAAGACTGCAACCCCTCACTCTTATGATTCCCCCAAGCCTGACAAATTTGTTCCTCCTGAGGAGCTCCCCATGTAAATTCATGGAACTTCCACAGACTTATGAACTCATGCTCGAAAGCTGGGAGTCATCCTTGACGACTTCTTCCTCAAGTCAGTGCTGCCAATTCCATTGTTAAGGTGTATCTTGAAACTATTGACCTCTTTATGTCATTATATCATTTCTGCAAGCCACTGTCATATCTCCCGAGGAATTCTGTAAGAGTAGTCCACTAAATAGATTCCCTTTGCCCTATTTCTCACCTCTGTCTAGATCATTCTCCACAAATCTGGCCCATGCTTCTCATTGTAGGATTCTGCATGACCTGACCCTTGTCCACACCTCTTCCTTCATATCATGACACTCTTCTTGTCCATCACACGCCACCCAAGCTGACCTTATTTAGCATCAGAGAAGACACACAGTTATTTACTATTTTAGAGATTTCTCATGCTTCCCTTCCTCTCTTCAACTGGCCAACTCCTACACATCCATCAATTCTCTGCTTAAATGTCACCCCCTCAAAGAGTTCTTCCTGACCATCAGTGTAAACCAGGTCCTTTGCTACAACCTCTCATTACACTTGCCTTTTTTCTTCATAAAGTATAAGGTATGCCTCACAGTCTACAGAAAGAGGTGATCAAGGTTAATTAGATTGCTAGGTTTGAATGAAACAAAATTTGTTTCCCCCCATTCATTCTCTCAGGCAAATGAGAAATCCCACTTCAGTGATGTATGGGGTTTCCTCAACATGAGGTTATGCCAAATACCAGGGTAATTATGCAGTGTCAAGAAGCCTCTCTGGCCATTGACTCCTGTCCGCACAGTTTAATGTTGATATGGTCCAGCTTTCTAGTCCCAGAGACTCCTGCTCCTTTGCCATGTGGGGCCCACACCTTTCTGGAAGCACCACGCCTTCCTAGATGCACCGCTCAGGTGCCATTGTTCTAAGAAGATGATGCCATTTCCTCAAAGTCTGAAAGTCCATGGCCTTCCAAGCCAGGAATACAGCTTCCCTGCTTCATTGCTTATCCACGTGCTCTCCCTCCCTCTCCCCAATTAGACCACCTGTCTCAGCCCATACTTTCATCTAGTCCTTGCTGGAGGAAGCCATCACTCCCGTCTGACCGAATCTCCTTTAAGCTCATGGACACAAAGCTTCCACTGGTTCTCAGCACTGTTCAGCAATCCACCAAGTTTCTCTATTAGGCATGCTTGCCTGTTGCTCAAAGCAATCCTTTCTTATCCTCTTTTCTTTCTTACAACCAACCTGGCACCTATGTTCACAGCCACCAAGACTCACTCTCTGTCAAGGACCCTTTTCTCTGGGAAAAATTATACACAAACATCCTCAAATTCTCTGTACCAAATCTATCAAATTATTGAATTCATCTTCTTCAATCTTGTTATAAATGAGGTAATTTCCTAATACCTGTTAAACACCAATTTCTCCACCTGTCCTTGTCCTCTGGATCCTACTGCTTTTTGATATCTTCACAACTTCCCCAGTTATACCTTCTCTCTTGCATTTCCATTCTCTCCCTCTTGCCTGGATTGTTTTTATCAGCATAAGGATTTGCTTTTTCTTTCCTGTTTTTAGGTTAAAATGACTCCATTTATCTCTCATAGCCCTATTTCTCTGATTCCCTTCAAAGACTAATCTAGATGATCTAGTTTTCTAGATACTACTTCTTCTTACTCATCTCCCATTGACACTTCATCCCACATCATCCTGGCTTCTGCCTTCACCATTTAACCAAAAATGCTTTTGTCAAATTCACCAGTAGACTCCAGTTAAATCATCTGAGAGCACTCAGCCAAAATCAGAAAGGCCTCATGAATGCCTCAGTGAGACCCACTGATGATAGCTGAACCAGGCCTGGACCAGAGCACATCACAACTGCACACACACCAAGTAATAAATGGTTGTTGATTAAGCCACTCAGTTTTGGGAGGCATTTTAATGTAGCAAAAGCCAACTAATACAATGCTAAATGTTGTGGAACAGAAAGCAATAAAAATATGTGTCCCATACAGCATCACTAGACAGCTGAATCAATGCCAGCCAACACCTCCTCGGGCCATCTTATTACACGAGAAAAACCCCTGTTTATTTCAGCCACTGTAAGTAGATTTTCCTGTTATTTTCAGCTGATTCAATTCTAAACTTATACATTAGCTTTATGTCTTGAGCCCACCTCTTCTTATTGGCCCTGAGCAAATTAATCTTCATTATCTAATGTCTAGATCGCTTCATGGAACAAAATAAGTTACCAGCAAGTATTTGTTAAGTGAATTAATGACTAAGTGATAATACTGAAGATCCTCCTATTTTCATCTTCATCAAGCAAAACTTCTGGACTCCAGGTCAATATTTCTAACTGCCTCAGAGTCATTAAAGCTGAAGAAGAAAAAAAAAAAAAACACAAAAACGTGCTTCCCTCAACCAGAAGATCTCATTCAGTTATTTGCACAATAGCAGGCACTTGATTTATTAGGATATTTGCAGTTTCAGCCTTTTTGTTTTCTTGAATAAAACTGCAGGCAAATTTATCATTGCTATTACTCTCAGCCACTCGAGGATGGGAAGCATCTGACATGCTGCTTTGTCACAGAGGTACAAGTTCCACTTCAAATTCCCAAGCTTTCTGGATTATCCATCAAACAGCGATATTGTATATTAATGCAAAGGCTTATCTCTAGATTTCTGAATTCTTATTGTTAGTTTCTATTTTCTGTGTTCCCATACGGGGTTGGAAGATTATTTATTACACAAAAAAGACTTTCAAATTAGGCAAACATTCAGAGAACCCTATTGTGAGAATCAATTTCAACTTTATTATATCCAAGGGAGTTTTTAAACTGAGAAAGTAATTTCACTGTTATGGTGGGGAGGCAGGGACCTAGACTTAAAGAAACTTGGACAAGTCATTTGAAATTATTCCATCTCAATTTTCTCACCTGTACAATTGGGTTGATAATAATCTATTCCCTTTACAGAGATATTGTGAGAATAAAATGGACAGGAAAGAGGTTTGGGAATTAGAAAAGACTATGATGTAGGGATTATTTGTGAATGTAGTACCCCATAAAATATACAACAAAATACTACTGTATGCCTTCTTAGATGCCATAAATGTCTGGATTAATGAAATGCCAAGAGTCAATGAAAAGATGCAACATCTTTGCTTTCTGGGAATCCTGTTTTTGTATAAATAATTAACATGAGATTTTGGACACTTGCTTATCTTGCTTATAACATGACAATGATTATCCTCATTATTGTCAATGGCTTTTTTCCTTTATTTTTAAAAAAGCTTTAGATTACATAAATGTTACACCGAAAATATAGGGGATTCCCATATATGCTACTCCCTCCCCCTCTCACATTTTCCCCTATTAACAACATCTTTCATTAGTGTGGTACATTTGTTACACTTGATAAAACACATATTGAAGCATTTCTACTAACCATGGGTCTATAGTTTATACTATGATTTATCCTTTACACTGCACAATTTTATAGGTTTTGACAGAATGTATAATGGCCTGTATCTGTCATTGCAATATCATGCAGAACAATTCCAATGTTCCAAAAATGCCCCAAGTTACACCGATTCTTCCCTCGCCCTCCCCTCAGAACCTCTGGTGACCACTGTCTTTATATCGGTGTAATAAGATCTTCCATTGCTAGAATAATAATAAGTCTACTTTTAGTCCATAGTTGCATTCCCTCCTTATGTTTGTTGTTTCCTCAATCTTGAGGATTTTGAGATGGCGATACCCACTCTGTTTCCGATTGAGAAAGGGCTTAGATCCATGGGGAAGATGGATGGAACTGTCTTGCTTGCAGTTATAGGAACTCTCTGTTTTTTGGGATAGGTGTTATCCATCATCATCCTTTTGTTAGTTGTCCTGGGTGAGTCTGATGAACTGGAGAGTAAGTGTTGGCTGCAACTCTGCTAAATTTCAGGCCTTAACCTGCATACGAACAGACCAGAGATTTAAGTCTCCGGGACATATATTTAATGGGTATGGTACTAATTATAGGTTCAAATAAAAAGTGCAGAAGAACCATGTGCAGGAAAATTACAAATGAGTCCAAATGATACTTTGGGGAGATAGGTTATCACATATTCCAAGATAAGACCCACTGGTGGAATGCTGATTTCCTGGGGCTGTTTGCCCTGCCTATAGTGTCTGGATGTCTCTAGAGCCCTCAGGAGCGCTCCCCCCCTCCCCCCCAATTGAGGCACTGTTTACTGCAGCAGTCAATGAGATCCTCTTGAGATGTGCATAAGTGTAACCTCTGGAATGACCTCCCAACTTACTTTAAAATCTCTTAGCCATAAAAACTCATTTGTATTTAATATTTTCCCTTTTCGGCCAAGGTCTTTTTCCAAATGCATTGCTAGTTGGTGCTTGGTAATAATCCCTCGGTGCCAGGGAGGCTCATCCCTGGGAGTTATGCCCCATGACAGGGGGATGGCAGTAAACTTATATGCTGAGTTTGGCTTAGAGAGAGGCCACATTTGAACAACAAGGAGGCTTTCAAGAGGCAACTCTAAGGCAGTATATAACACAAGAACAAAGTTCATAAGTACAAGCATCAATATCAAGGGCCTGGCGTAATGGTCTGTCCTCCTTCGCTAGGCATTGCCCATGCATTCTAGAGATTCTTACCACTCTATTAGAGAATGTAGCAGGATTTCCCAGGATGGGAAATCAATATTCTGTCAGTTATTGTGCAGGTCTCCACCCACCGAGACAACACCCCGTGACCACTTGAACACATTATTTTTCCACAGAGGCATGGCCCAGTTGCACACCTCCCCACACCCCCCCAAATACCAACACCTTGCACGAGTGATCTTCCCCTGCCACAGCTGCAACCCTTCTGCAATCCAAAACCTCCCCTCCAAAAAAAATGAAAAAAAAAATTCTTTTGCATTGTGCCTTTCATCACTGTAAGATCTGTTATGATTTATGTACCTTGACAATTTCTTCTGTATGTTCCCCCAGTGCCTTTGTTTTAAACTTTATTTTCAAAGAAGCTTTAGGTTATAAAAAAAGTTACAAAGAAGATATAGGGGATTCCCATATACCCCACTCCCTCCTCCTCTTACATTGTCCCCTATTAATAACACCTTACATGAGTGTGGTACATTTGTTACAATTGATGAACAAATATTGAAGCATTGCTACCAACCATGGTCAATGGTTTACGTTATGGCTTACATTTTGCACCATACACTTTTATAGTTTTTGACAAAAATGTTTAATGGCTTGTATCTGTCACTGCAAAATCATGCAGACAATTCCAATGCCCTAAAAATGCCTTATGTTTCACCTATCCTTCCCTCCCCCTCCCCTAGGAACTTATGGTAACCTCTAGGTTTCAATTTTTAAAGAATAAGGTTCATAGTTACATGCATTAATATTGAGGGCTTGACATACTGGTCTGTTTTCTTTTATTAGGCACGGCCTATGTACTCGAGAGATTCTTGCCCCTCTATTTGAGAACATAGCAGGACTCCCCAGGATGGGAGTTTAATATTTTCTTGTTTATTGTGTGGGTCTCCCCCCACTGAGATAACACCTTGTGACAGATGGACACTTTCATATTCCACAGAGACATTCCCCAGGAGTACCCTTTCCCACACACCCCCCCTTACCAATGCCCTGCACCAGTGACCTTCCCCTACCATATTTGCCAAAAGAACATTCTCACCTTTCCAGTTTCAACCACAGACCTACAGGTTCCCACATTCACTTGCTCCTTCCTCCAGCCCTCCCCCAAGTTAAATGGCTAGTCCAACCCAACCCCCCACTCCCCCTCACACTCCAGCACCATCAGCCCCACTCACGTCCCTGTGCCACTATCACCCCCATCCACTGCCCAACTACCCCCTTCCACCTTATCATAGATTTTGCCCATATTGCATTGGCTCACCACCCTCTACTACCTTTCTGTCTTCTGATAACCTATCTTCCAGACTCTAGCTCTGTGAGTCTGATCAGTTTGGTTAGGTCCTATCATTGAAGTCATGCAATATTTTGTCTTTTAGTGACTGTCTTACTTCACTCAACATAAGGTCTTTAAGATTCATCCATGTTATCCTGTATGTCAATACTTCATTCCTTCTTATAGCTGAATAATAATCCATTGTATGTATATACCACATTTTGCTTATCCATTCCTCTGTTGATGGACATTTGGGTTGCTTCCAACTTTTGGCAATAGTGAATAATGCCACTATGAACATTGGTGTGCATATATCTGTTCATGTCCCTGCTTTCAATTCTTCAGGGTATATACCCAGCAGTGGAATCTCTGGATCATATGGAAGTCCTATAGTTAGCTTCCTGAGGAACCACCAAACTGTCCTCCACAATGGCTGCACCATTCTACATTCCCACCAGCAGTGGATGAGGGTTCCATTTCTTCCACATCCTCTCCAACACTTGTAGTCCTCTGTCTTTTTTTTCTAAATAGTTCCCTGTCTAATAGGCATAAGAAGATATCTCATTGTAGTTTTCATTTGCATTTCTCTAATAGTAACGTTGAGCACCTTTTCATGTGCTTTTTGACCACTTGTATTTCCTCTTTGGAAAAGTGTCTATTCAATTCTCTTGCCCATTTTTAAAATGGGTGGTTTCTTTTTTTATTTTCGAGATGTAGGATTTCTTTATATATTCTGGATATTAGACCCTTATTAGATAAGTGGTTCCCAAATATTTTCTCCCATAGAGTAGACTGCCTTTTCACTTTCTTGACAATCTTTTTGAAGCACAAACGTTTTTAATTTTGAGGAAGCCCCGTTTATCTATTTTTCCTTTTGTTGCTCGCGCTTAGGTGTAAAGTTTATGAAACCATTTCCTACTACAAGATCTTGTAGATGCTTCCCTACATTATCTTCTAGGAGTTTTATGGTCTTGGATCTTATGTTTAGGTCTTTGATCTATCTTGAGTTAACTTTTGTATAGTGTGTGAGATGATGATGCTCTTTCATTCTTTTGGGTATGGATATCCATTTCTCCCAGCACCATTTGTAGAAGAAGCCATTCTGTCCCAGTTGAGTGGGCTTGGTGGCCTTGTTGAATATCAATTTACCATATATATGAGGATTTATATCAGAACTCTCAACTCAGTTCTATTCGTCAGTATGTCTATCCTTGTGCCAATACCATGCACTTTTGACCACTGTAGCTTTTTAGCATGATTTAAAGTCAGGTAGCATGATTCCTCCAATTTCATTTTTTAAAACATATTTTTGGCTACTCGGGGTCTCTTACCCTTCAAAATAAATTTCATAATTGGATTTTCCAATTCAGTAAAAAATGCTGTGGTAATTTTTATTGGGATTGCATTAACTATGTGAATCAATTTGGGTAGGATAGACATCTTAATGATGTCTATTCATAAACAGGGAATATTCTTCCATTTATTTAGGTCTTCTTTGATTTCCTTTAACAATGTTGTATCATTTTCTGTGTACACATCCTTTACATCTTTAGTTAAGTTTATTCCTAGATATTGATTGTTTTAGTTGCTATTGTAAATACACTTTTAAAAAAAATTTCCTCCTCAGATTGTTCATTATTCATATATGGAAATGTTACTGATTTTTGTGTGTTGATCTTATATCCTCCCACTTTACTGAACTCGTTTATCAGTTCTAGAAGCTTTGTTGTAGACATTTTGGGCTTTCTACATATAGGATCAGGTCATCTGCAAATAGTGAAACTTTACTTCTTCCTTTCCAATTTGGATGCCTTTTATTTCTTTTTTTTTGCCTAAGTGCACAACCTATTACGACTAACACAATGATAAATAAGAGCGGTGTCAGTGGTCATCCTTGTCAGATCTTAGAGGGAAAGCATTTAGCATTTCACCATTGAGTAGGAGATTAGCTGTGGGTTTTCCATATATACCCTTTATCATGTTGAGGAAGTTTCCTTCAATATTTATCTGTCAAAGTGTTTTTATCAGGAAAGGATACTGTATCTTGTCAAATGCTTATTCCGCATCAATAGAGATGATCATGGTTTTTTTTTTTTTTTTTTTTAAACAAATCTATTTTATTGGTACATATTAACAAAGCATACAATTCATTCAATGTGTACAATAATAGTATTTGGTATAATCTCATAGTTGTGCATTCATTGTTTCAATCATTATTAGAGTATTTTCATTATTTCAACAATAATAGTAAACAAAAAATGACAAACAATAAACAAGAAAATTCCTCACCTCTCCATCTCTCTGTTTCCACTTCTTTTTTTTAATTTTTTTTTATTTTATATATATATATATAAATATATTTTAAGAGGTGCTTAGATTACCGAAAATACTACACAGAACCCCCTGGGATTCCCATGTTGCCCAACCCCCACACCTCTCGCCACGTCCCGCACAAACATCTCCCACAAGTGTGGCCCACCACCCTCAATGGACTTACACATCCTGGGGCCTTGCCACCAACCCTAGACCACAGTTCACATCGTAGACCACACTCTCTCCCACACAGTTCTGAGTGGTGTGTGCTGATTTAAAATGGCCTACATCCGTTGCCACAACGGTACTCAGGACAACCTCCAAATCCCAAAGAAGCCCCTGTATTTCAACTACTCGTCCCCTCCCTGCCCCAAAAGTGTCAAGTGGCCACTGGCTCCACCTCATTGTTATAATTTCTTGCATTGGTAGAATCACCATATGTGTACAACAGAATACCATCAAGTCCACTCTAGCCCATAGTTCTCCCCCCAATCCTGAGGGGACTGGGATGGTGATGTCCACTCCACCTCCAAGTGAGAGAGGGCTTACATCCCATGGATATGGTGGGTGGGATGATCCTGCCTGCAGATGCAGGCCCTCTCCATTCCCTGGGATGGCCGTTGCCCATCGTTGTCTCCTCGCCAGGTGACTTGGATGAGTCCATTGAGCTGTAGCATAGGAGTTGCAGCTCCACCGAGATTCCACGCACACCTGGCACATAGGTAGGCCAGAGGCTCCAGTCTCTGGAAGTATACCTAAAAACTTCTGCATCACATATAGGTTTGAATAGAAGGGACTGATGAACCCTGTGCAGGGAGGACTTATTTGAGTCCAATTCTGTCACTCTCAGGAGCACAGATTCCAAAGTAGAGCCCACTGATAAGGCATCAGTCTCTGGGGCTATCCACACTTATATAGGACCTGGGTGTCTCCAGAGCTCTCAGGAGCCCCTCTGTAATCATGTGTTTTTTTTTCTTTTGATCTGTTTATGTGGTGCATTACATTGATTGATTTTCTTATGCTAAACCATCCTTGCATATCAGGGATGAAACCCACTTGGTCGTGGTGTTTAATTCATTTGATGTATTGTTGAATATAATTAGCAAGTATTTTGTCGAAGATTTTAGCATTAAGTTCATTAGAGAGAGTGGTCTGTAGTTTTCTTTTCTTGTGGCATCTTTACATGGCTTTGGTATTAGGGTGATGTTGGCATCATAGAATGAGTTAGGTAATGTTCCCTCCACTTCTATTTTTTGGTAACATTTAATCAGGATTGGTATTAGTTCCTTCTGTAGTGATTGATAGAATTCACCCATGAAGCCATCTGGTCCTGGGATTTTCTTGGTTGGGAGGTTTTTGAGGACTAAGTCAATCTCGCTACTTGTAATTTGTCTGGTGAATTCTTCAATTTCTTCTTTCATCAATGTGGATTGCTTGCGTGTTTCTAGAAATTCGTCCATTTCATCTAAGTTATCCATCTTGTTGGCATATATTTTTTCAAAGTATCCTCTTATGATACTCTTTTTTCCTGTGGGATCAGTGGTGATATCCTGTGTCTTATTTTTTTATTTTAATTATTTGCATCTTTTTTTCTTTGTTAGTCTAGCTACAGGTTTGTCAATTTTATTAATCTTCTCAAAGAACCAGCTTTCAGTTTTGTTAAAATTTTCTAGTGATTTTTCTTTTCTTGTCAATTTCATTAAGTTCTCCAAAATTTGTTATTTCCTTCCTTCTGCTTGATTTGGTATTAGTTTGTAGTTCTTTTTCTAGTTCCTCCAGTTGTGCAGTTAGGTCTTTGATTTTAGCTCTGTCTTCTTTTTTAATATAAGAATTTATGGCTATAAATTTTCCTCTCAGCACTGCCTTTGCTATATCCCATAGGTTTTGATATATTGTGTTCTCATTCTTACTCGTTTCAAGGTAGTTACTTATTTCTTTTGCAATTGCCTCCTTGACCCACTGATTAAGAGTGTGTTGTTTAATTTCCATATATTTGTGCCTATTATTGTTCTCTGCCCCTTATAAATTTCCAGCTTCATTCCACTGTGGTCAGAGAAGTTACTTTAATAATTTCAATCTTTCTAAATTCGTTGAGACTTATTCTGTGCCCTAGCATGTGGTCTATCCTGGAGAATGATCCACATGCGCTCGAGAAGAATGCATATTCTGCTGTATTTGTGTGTAATGTTATATATATGTCTATTAGGTCTAGATTCTCTAATGTATTATTCAAGGTCTCTGTTTCTTTATTGACGTTTTGAGATGTTCTGTCTAATGGTGATAATGGCAGATTAAAGGCTTCCATTATAATTGTAGAGGCATCTATTACTCCCCTTAGGTTTTTTTTTTTAAGACATATTTATTCAGTGTCATGATCAGACTATTACATTTAGCAATCAACAGCATGGGTGCAAAAATAAATCTGAATTAAACCCCTTTGTTGGAATGCTTTAACTTTCCACAGAACAGAAACTAAAATAACCTGTTATAAAATTAGTCACAAATACAGTCCTCTTGGGTTTTTTTTTTGTTGTTGTTGTTGTTGTTTTTGCCAATACATATGAGTATTGTCTAAAACATGTCTTTTTTGAAGCAGTTAGGCCCTGCCACCACTGTGCTTGGCTGAGTTCACAAATTTGTTGTAACCTGTAGCTTCCCTGTCGCTTCTCTGGCTCTCCTCTCCTGCTAAGCTTTGTTTCCTTGAAGTAATTAAACCTTCTGCCACTGCCATAGCTGCTACTGCTGCTGCTGGAACTACCAGAGACACCTTGGTTTCATGGTTTGGCAAAGTATTGGCCTCCACCTCCATAAGGGCCAGAGCTTCTGCCTTCAAAGTTTCTTCCCTTCATGGGTCCAAAATTTGAAGACTGATTGCTGTAATTGCCAAATTCATTGTAGCTTCCACCATCTCCAAAATTCCTTCCATTATTACCAAAGCCATTATAGCCAGCCCCACTGCCACCATATCCACTACCACCTTGGCCACCACCAAAGCCACCTCCATGATCACCACCAAAGTTCCCTGAACCATTTCGACCTCTTTGGCTGGATGGAGTACGGGCCATCTCTTGCTTAGACAGGGCTTTCCTTCGTTCACAGTTGTGGCCATTCACAGCATGGTATTTCTGAATGACAATCTTATCCACAGAGTCATGGTCATCAAAAGTTACAAAAGCAAAACCTCTCTTCTTGCCACTGCCTCAGTCCGTCATGATTTCAATTAATTCAATTTTCCCTACTGCTCAAAATAATCTCTTAGGTGGTGCTCTTCAGTGTCTTCTTTAATACTACCAACAAAGATCTTTTTCACAGTTAAGTGGGCACCTAGTCCTTGAGAATCTTCTCTTGAGACAGGCCTCTTTGGTTCCACAGCTCTCCCATCCATCTTGTGTGGCCCTGAATTCATGGCTGCATCCACCCGCTCCACAGTGGCATACCTGACAAACCCAAAGTCTCTGGAGCGCTTGGTGTCTGGATCTCTCTTTACCAGACAGTCCGTGAGTGTCCCCCTTGCTCAAAATGGCTCCTCAGACTCTCATAGGTTGTTTCAAAGCTTTGATTTCAACATGAGTGTATTTTTTAAACTTGATTTCTTTTCCTCATTTTTTTTCCCAATCATTTATTGTACTATGAAGTATTCAACAATTTCAATAAAAGATAAATTATTAAAAATAATAATAATAATAATAAATAAATAAATAAATAAATAAAAAAAGCTTAATTCTCCGATGAAGAGCTTCCATGGCTGTTTAGGCTCTATAGGAGACTCTGACTTAGACATGATGGCAGCGGGAGGAAAGACTTTAACAATGCTTCCTCAGCAGCGTCCACAAGATAAAGGAGTAAGCTAACGATCTTATCTCCCCCTTAGTTTTTCATTGTTTGCCTCATGTATTTTGGGGCATTCTGGTTAGGTGCATAATATTTATGAGTGTTCTTTCTTCTTGATGATTACCCTTTTTATTAATATATAGTGGCCTTCTTTGTCTCTTACAGTAATTTTACATTTAAAGTCTATTTTGTCTGATATTACTATAGCCACTCTTCCTCTTTTTTCATTATTGTTGGCATGTAAAATCTTTTTCCAACCTTTCACTTGCAACTTCCTTGCATCCCTGAGTCTAAGGTGAGTTTCTTGTAGACAGCATATAGATGGGTCATATTTCTTTATCCAGTCTGCCAATCTGTGTTTCTTGATTGGAGAGTTTAATCCATTAACATTTAATGCTATTACTGTCAAAGCAATTCATACATTAGCCATTTTTTGTTTAGATTTTTATATATCCTATTTGGTTTTTATTTCTCTTTTTATCCATTTAGTTATTCTTACTAATAATCTTCCTTCTACACTCTCTTCCAACCCTCTCTCTCTCTCTCTCTCTTTTATTTTTTTATTTTTATTATGGGTAAAAATCAAAATTTTCACAATACATACAAACATTTGCAAAATGATATATAAATATATATGCATATATGTGTATTTGCTTACAAAAATGTTATTTATATATATATATATACATATATTTTAAGAGGTGCTTAGATTACCCAAAATATTACACGGAACCCACTGGGATTCCCATGTTGCCCACCTCCCACACCTCCCATCATATCCCACACAAACATCTCCCACAGTGTGGCCCACCACCCTCAATGAACTTACACATCCTGGAGTCTTGCCACTAACCATAGACCACAGTACACACTGTAGACCACACTCTCTCCCACTCAGTTCTGAGTGGTATGTGCTGATTTAAAATGGCCTACATCCGTTGCCGCAACAGTACTCAGGATAACCTCCAACTCCCAAAGAAGCCCCTGTATTTCAACTGCTCATCCCCTCCCTACCCCAAAAGTGTCAAGTGGCCACTGGCTCCACCTCATTGTTATAATTTCTTGCATTGCTAGAATCACCATATGTGAACAAGAGAATACCATCAAGTCCATTCTAGTCCATAGTTCTTCCCCCAATCCTGAGGGGACTGGGATGGTGATGTCCACTCCAACTCCAAGTGAGAGAGGGCTTATATCCCATGGATATGGTGGGTGGGATGATCCTGCCTGCAGATGAAGGCCCTCTCCATTCCCTGGGATGGCCATTGCCCATCGTTGTCTCCTCCCCACGTGACTTGGATGAGTCCATTGAGCTGTAGGGTAGGAGTTGCACCTCCACCTAGATTTCATGCACACCTGGCACATAGGTAGGCTGGAGGTTCCAGTCTCTGGAAGTATACCTAAAAACTCCAGCATCACATATAGGTTTGAATAGAAGGGATTCGTGAACCATGTGCAGGGAGGACTTATGTGAGTCTAATTCTGTCACTCTCAGGAGCACAGATTCCAAAATAGAACCCACTGATAAGGCATCAGTCTCTGGGGCTATCCCCCCTTATATAGGACCAGGGTGTCTCCGGAGCTCTCAGGAACCCCACTGAGTGGGGTGATAGGCACTTAGATGTTCTATGAGCTCCTACTGAGGTGTGCGTAAGAGTTACATCTGGGATGACCTCCCGACTCTCTTTGAAGTCTCTTAGCCACTTGAACTCATTTGTCTTTACCATTTCCCCCTTTTATTCAAGGTCTTTTTCCAGTTGTGTTGCCAGTTGGCACTTGGTATTAATCCCTCGTTGCCAGGGAGGCTCATCCCCGGGAGTCATGTCCCACGTTGGGGGGAAGGTAATGCAATCATATGCTGAGTTTGGCTTAGAGAGAGGCCACATTTGAGCAACAAGGAGGCTCTCAGGTGGCAACCCTTAGGCACCCCACAAGTGCAGGCTAAGTCTCATTTACAAGAGCAAAGACTCACAAGGGTAGTCATCTATAAAAAAAAATACATCAGTGGGTCATCCTATTTTGACAGGCACTGTCCCTACACTCAGAGGACTATTGGTGCTCCCTTGGAGACTGTGGCAGAGCTCTCCAGGCTAGGAATTCAGATTCCCTCATTTATTGTGTGATTATCCACCCATCGTGACCATGCCCCATCCCCCGATCCTTTGAATGATTTTGTATATCTTTCATGTATATTCGGATGAACCAATCCCCACGAAACCCCCCCAGACACCCCCCCCAATAATCCCCCGCAGTACCCATTGTAACCCTTTTGTGATCAAATCCTCCATGAACATTTAGTCCATAAAATAATCAAATACACTTACTAGGAAAAAGAAACAAGTGTGATAAGCTTACATGCAAGAGACAAACATAAGGAAACCCAGGGGAAAAAAAAAATAAAAAGAGAGAGAAGGAAAAAAACCAAATAATCAAACAAAGACCAAAACAAAATAAAATATAATTAGTGGATTGGGACATTCAAAAAATGGGCAAAAAAGCAAAGGAAATGCCTTTAAAATATATATATTCATTTTTTTTTTCCTTTCTCTTTTCTTTTTTCCCTCTTTTCCTTCCCTTTATCACTGTGTTATCGGATGTCTGGTATGCCATGACACCTTCCTCCTCTCAATATCCATTGTCTCCCAATTTTTCATTTAATTTTCAAAGAAGTTTTAGGTCACAGCAAAGTCACACAAGGAGTGCCGGAAACTCCCAGATACCAAACCACCCCCCTTCCCCACCCCATATTAAACCCCCCCCCCCTTTTTTTGGTTGTTAGCATTGTTATAACTGTTATGCAGATAGCAAAATATAGCAACTAAACATTGTCAGTGATTTACAGTATAGTTTACAATTTAGATGATACCGTTTAATAATTTTGATAATATATACCATGTCCTGGGTCCATTACTGTAAGGTAATGAAAAACCTTCCCCATGACCACCAAACAACCCATTAGATCTTGACTGTTCCCTTCTCCCCAGCCCCCCAGGCCCGTGATACCCCCCTCTCCCAACCCATGGAATGTCAAGATTCACATTTACGTGCCCTGGGGATTTGAACCAGCCCTTCCTAATCCACCCAGCCCCCAGTGCTGCACCACCAAACCCAGGAACACCACCACTCATCTGCCCCATCCCCCAACATGCAACCACACTCTATCCCTTTACCATAGATTATGTCCATATGGGTGATGGCTCAAAGCCTGCTCTTCTCTTACTCTCCTTTGTTAACCTATCTTTCAGATAATGGTTCTCAGAGACTGCTCACTTTCCTCAGTTCAGATCAGTGAGGTCATATACTGTTCATCCTTCAGTGCCTGGCTTGCTTCACTCAACATAAGGTCTTCAA